>JAJAGP010002071.1:0-137074 GCA_025084515.1 Ancistrus triradiatus
ACAGAAGAAACAGAAGAACTTGCCCGCTGACTTTTTGTGCTTAATGTGAGCCCTGAAATACTTAAAATATGGTAAAATTTGTGAGGAGGTGAGGATGATCTTCTAAAAAATAAGTATTCTAACACTTTCGGTGCTTTGTAAAACAAAAAAAATCTTAAAACAGAAAAAATAAGATTGCCTTAATATAAGATTATTCATTTGCAAAGACTGTTTTCTTTCTTTCTTTCTTTCTTTATATTGCACTGTAGACAAAAGTAACTGGTAAGACTGCAAAAACAAAATCTTAGGAAGTGAAATAATCTTACATCAAGACAATAAATCAAAATGTTTTCTTCTGTAAGAATTTCTGGTTTTCTAAGGCACTGAAAGAGATTATTTTTAAGATTATTTTGCTTATTTTTAGAAGATCACCCTTACTTCGAAATTTTACCGTAAGTAATTCAGGGCTCTAATTGAGCACAAAAAGTCACCGGTCAAGTTATTCTGATTCTTTTGTCTGAATTTAAGACATAAAATAATTCATTTTATTGAAGAATTAGTGTTAGCATTATTATTGCTTATTTTAAGAACTCTCACTACGTAACATTAGTTGATATTTTTGCTTAATATACGGCTTTTCATCTGATTTTTGTTATATTTTTGCTAGTTTTTCTAAATAGATTTTTTTCATATATTTCATGATTTCAGTTGCGGTATGACGTAGCCTGAGTGCAAACACGCAGCAAGCGACGGAACTGAACGTGAGATGAAAGAAGCTGCAGAAATGCTAATCAGTCTTCTCGCTTTCTCTCTTAAAGTTTCCATTGTAATGATCCAGTTTTAAAAGTAAGCCTGTCTGTTGTTGCTCTTTCTCTGCGTTAATAATCTTAATACGTTTACCTTAATCTATCCGTGTGGGACCTGCTCCCTTAACCTGAGCCGCTGAGCTATAAAACGTTCCGAATTCCCCCGGTGCAGGTCCTGATAATAAAGGGGAACAGAAGAGAGGATGAGTTTTCACGCGGCAGATCCGCAGTAAGAAATAAACACGCCGAACTGTTTTTAGTTGATCGCTTCAGAAGCGTGAATCTCGGTGAGGTGTCGGGAGTTTGCCGCAGTGTGAATGATTCATGCGATTATTTATTTCATGTATTAAACGTATGATGAAATACCGTGGTAACAACAAATTATCAGACAGATACTACACAAAAGAAGGACAGAAAAAACTCGGATGAGGGCATGAATTCCAAATAGCTGTGATTAAGCTTCTGTCTGGGACAAAGTGTGCGAACGCGCAAGCTAAATGTGATTTAATAGGTTTATTATGTTTCTACTAAAATATTCCTGCTGATCATTTGTGCTCTGATGCTGGGGTTTTATTAGTCCTGTGAGATGAAGGATGGAGCAGCAATGTGAGAATAATGATCATCCATCTCCAACCTTAATCATAAAGGTCAGCTTCTGCTTATCCTTCTGAAAAATGAAGAGCTAGGATTTCTTTATTTACCATTTTTCAGACAGGTGTTACCCAGTACTCCAGCAGCTCTTCCACCCAAACTCACCCAGACATGCCTTTATGGACCTTGCTTTTGTGCACTGGGATGCTGTCAGGGCCTTCCCCAAACTGCTTCTGCAAAGTTGGACGCATTAAGATTTCCCTTCACTGAAACCTTACAGATAGCAGAATGCAGTCAGGCAGGTAACGTTCTCCTGGCATTCACCAAACCCAGATCGTCCATCAGATTTAAAGATAGGGAAGCTTGATTCACCACTCCACTTACACTGCTCCAGAGTTCAATGGCAGCATGCTTTACACCACTCTTGTGTATGGTGATGTAAGGATTACTTGGAGCTGTGCGTTCATGAATCTCCCGGTGCCCAGTTTTTGTGCTGATGTTAATGCCAGAGGAGGTTGGGTCAGCAGTGTTGGTTGGTATCTTTTATGCACTGTGCCCCTCAGCACTGGGCAACCCCACTCTGTAACTTTACGTGGCCTGATATTTCTTGGTTCCTAAACGCTTCCACTTTTCAAAGAGACAAAATGAGAAAAGAATTTAGAAAGAATTAAATTGTAAATTATGGTGGAAAATAAGTATTTGGTTAACAACAAAAGGTCAACTCAATACTTTGTAAGATAACCTTTGTTGGCAATGACAGAGGTCAAAAGTTTCCTGTAAGTCTTCACCAGGTTGGCACACACTGTAGCTGGTATTTTGGCCCATTCCTCCATGCAGATCTCCTCTAGAGCAGTGATGGTTTGGGGCAACACGGACTTTCAACTCCCTCCTCAAATTTTCTGTGGGGCTGAGGTCTGGAGACTGGCTAGGCCACTCCAGGAGCTTGAAATGCTTTTTACGGAGCCACTCTTTCGTTGCCCGAGCGGTGTGTTTGGGATCATCGTCACCCAGCCATGTTCCATCTTCAATGCTCTCACTGATGGAAGGAGGTTTTGGCTTAAAATCTCACGATACCTGGCCCCATTCATTCTTCCCTTAACATGGATCAGTCGTCCTGTCCCCTCTGCAGAAAAACAGCCCCAAAGCATGATGTTTCCACCCCCATGCCTTCACAGGAAGTCTGGTGTTTTTGGGATGCAACTCAGCATCTTCTTCCTCCAAACACGACGAGTGACGTTTTTACCAAAAATTTCTATTTGGTTTAATCTGAAACGAATTCTCCCCAATCCTTTTCTGGATCATCCATATGCTCTATGGCAACTTCAGACGGGTCTGGCATGTACTGGCTAAGCAGGGGGCACGCCTGGCAATGCAGATCGATCCCTATCAGCGTAGGTTGTTCTGATGGCAGGCTTTGTTACTTTTGGTCCCAGCTCTTGCAGGTCATTTCATCAGGTCCCTCTGTGAGTTCTGGGATTTTTTGTCATGTTGCTCATGATCATTTGACCCCGGGATGAGATCAGCGTGGAGCCCCAAGATGAGGGAGGGAAGAGTATCAATGGTCTTGTTATTCTCCATTTTCTTACAATGCTCCCACAGTGCATTTAGTCACACCAACGCCTTGGCCTATTGTAGATTCACTCTTCCAAGCCTTGCTCAGGTCTACAATTTTCTTCCTGGTGTCTTTAACAGCGCTTGTCTTGGCCATGGTGGTTTTGGAGTCTGACTGTTTGAGGATGTGGACAGGTGTCTGTTATTATTACAGATAACGAGGTCAAACAGGATGCCATTAATACAGGTAACGAGTGGAGGACAGAAGAGCTTCTTAAAGAAGAAGGTACAGGTCGGAGAGCCAGAAATTTGCTTGTTTGTGGGTGACCAAATACTTATTTTCCACCATGATTTACAATTTCAATCTTTAACAAATCCTACAATTTCATTGTGTCTTCTCATAGTGAAGTGTTACCTATGATGAAACAATACAGACCGCTTCAGCTCACCTCCTGAAGTGGAGAAACTTGCAAAACAGTGACTGAATAAATACTTTTTGCCCTACTGTAGGCTGTAAATGCTGGCCGAAATACAACGAAATAAATAAACAAACTACTCACATATATTCTACCATATATTGGTATTCGGTGGTGCAGCGATATAGAGCAGTTTTGCCCCTGTGCTCTTCGGGGTGAGTCCAGACCCCTGCCATCCTCACCATGATATATTTATACTCTGATTACAAGAGCAATGCTCAGTATTATACATGACCTTAGAGCTGACCTGTGAACCTGCCTATTTGTCCCTGAGTGACGTTAGTACTCAATACTTATAGTACTCATAACACTTTTTCTATGCCACTCCTATAAGAGCACGTTCCAAATGAATAAAGCTAGTTAAGCATGAATGAAGTTACCAGAGTGACAGTCAGAGACAGTTAAAATGCTGAGGAAGAACAAGAAAAAACATAAAGTACAGAATTGTGGTCTGGGAGCAACAACTAGACAGCGACAGGAAATTCTCTGATCGTTACATTGACGTCCCTTCAATTAACTCAAGCCTCGGGACTTAGTCGAGGAAGCTACGTGAGAAATCCCTCCGGTGGTTAAATGCGCAGGATGTCTGCAGTTTTTTTTTTTTTTCTTGGGGACGATCAGGCTATCCACCAGCTATGCTTAATGCATTTTGAATTTATTGAAGATTAAACGCGTGTGCTTTATTACTAAAACAACAGAAGATACGACATGTAGCAGCTCGGCTATTGATTGCTCTGTAAATGAAAACCTAGAGCTACGGCTTTTTTTTACACCGGAGCTGCTATGCTGTCGCTACTGTCATTACCCGCCGTGATTGCTTTATTTTATTCAGCAAATATACAGCATTGAGAGATTTTCAGATAGAAGGCATATAGCTTAAAGAAACTGCGTCAGGAACAGCTGGAGCTCAGTCACTGATTCAGCTACGGAAAATAACAACATGCATAGTGACCCTACAAATTATTAATGCAGAAACAAAGTCATGTGCCCAATGATGGATTGGCAATCTGTCTAGATGTCCATGAGCTTTGTTTCATGGAGCGTTATCCTACTGGAAGTAGCTATCAGAAGATGGTACACTGTGGGCATAAAGGGGTGCACATGGTCAGCAGCAATACTCAGGCGGGCTGTGGGGTTTAAACCATGCTCAGTTGGTATTAAGGGGCATAAAGTGTGCCAGGAAAAGCAGCTAGAACTGTAGATACAAGGCAGGATGGATCCATGCTTTCATGTTGTTTAGGCCAAATTCTGACCATCCGAATGCCGGAGCAGGATCCGAGACTCATCAGACCAGACAGCGCTTTTCCAACCTTCTATTGTCCAGTTTTGGTGAGTCCATGTGAATTGTAGCCTCAGTTGCCTCTTAGCAGGCACCGATGTGGTCTTTGGCTGCTGTAGCCCATCTGCTTCAAGGTTGGACAAGTGGCCGAAGGACGCTGAGAGGATTTTGCAGGATGGCTTGGAGAACACAGGCTGGGACATGTTTCTGAGTCACATGGGGAGACATTGGGTGATTCGGTCACTGTGTTACAAAGTGCTTAACATTTTTATCTGGAGAATGCAATACCAACAAATACAGTTCCAACAAGTACAGTTTCCCCAGCAACAAAACACGGATTACAAAAGCCTTTAAATATCTCCTAAGTGAGAGAAGATGGCTTTTCAAGTGGGAGATAAGGAAGAGGTCAAAAGGTAAAACAATTAAAAAAGGGAAATATTAGATACAGGGAAAAGCTGGGCGTAAGTTTCTACAAAACAACATGGAGGAGGAGTGGACCTGAATGAGCTGAATAGATCAAATTGAATCTATTTAAATGTGTTTTTTCATAACTTAATTCTTAAGAAAGAAATGGTGAAAATTTGTTATTTTTCAAATAACTTCTTAAGAATGATCTTATTTTTTACAAGAAATAAGTGATATTCTTAAACTTTATGTTCTTAAATGCTTTCTTAACCTTACAATAGTTTTTTCCTGTTGGTTATTTCTTCCATCATCACCTCTATTTCTTGTTTGCTACATTTTTTGAACGCTTGATTTGATGTTTTTCTTCTGACTGGATTAAACTAAATAACGGAAATAACGCTAAATGCAAATTCAAAATGTTTCTCACGCCATATATTCAATAAGCCATAAAATGCAGCAATGATGTCCTTAAGATAATATTTGAGAACCTAAGCTTTTCTCTGGAACATTCTCATGAACTTCTTAGTGTTCGTCTTAAGAACCTTTGCAAGTTTTTTCTTAAGTACGCTTTCGTGAATCCGGGCCCTTTATAGGGCCAGTGAGCTGAACCGACAGATTCGACTCTGAGGTGCAAACCCAGTCCTCCTCTAACACCTCCAGCTCAGTTGGCTTACTGATGGAACTCTCAGATAAATTAGCACCCTCCTGCACACACACTATTTACTCTTCATTCTGTGTGACCCCTGCCACCAGCGCCTTTTCTCTGAATCCACAGAATTCTCTCCACAGGATCAAGACTGTAAGCCTCGAGGACTAAAAACTGTTTCAGCTCTGTGGGGCGCTACACTGCCTGTTCTCACTCTCCCTAAAATTACAGAACGTTCCTCTACTCCGGAAGACCTCCTGCATAGTTTCAGTCCCAAAGACAGGCTACTCTTATGGAACTTAGAAATACAATAAGAGAAAAAGAAAACAAAACGCAGCGTTCCTTACATTTACTTTGACTTGTATTGTATTGCAGACAGTATGAGTCCAAGATATTTCAAGTTAAATGATAGTAATTCCCACTGTATGATGGTCCATCCCAGATCCTCTGAGCCGAGAGAAGCCGACGCCGCTTCTGGACATGGTTATAACATAAGGCTTCTTTTTAGCGCAGTAACGTTTTAAGTGGTATCTGTGAATGTAACTCTGTATTGTAGAGCTTGATAAAGGTTTGATAAAGGAATCCCTTGTCCATGTGGTTCTATCAGCTATTGATGAATGACGGTTCTTGATGCAGCGCTCCTCGAGGTGGGGGTGGATGACGGGTGGATGTCACTGTACAGATTGTGTTTCAGTTCCAGTTGTGCTTTCAGCTTATTTTTGTTGTATGTGTTATATATTTAACTTATTATCCTATAACGGCAAACTTATGCCAGGCCATTGCCACAGCACCAACTGTGGACCATATTGGAGGAGTAATAACAGCTCATTATCCTTAGGTGTGGCCCAATTATTGTGTCACAATTGAGTGTCTACATACTTTTGACCATACAGTGCACTGTAATAGCCGATTACCCAATTCTCTACAAGGGTCCTGCTTAAATATATCAAAGATCAAAATCTGAAAACCAAGCAAGCTTTGTAACCACTTATCATAGAAGTGCTTAATACACCTTTAAAAATCGATCAATCCATAAAACAAACCTCATTAATCCTCTGTCATTTTTCTCCAGGAATCCTGCACAAGGGGAACGGCGAGAACATCTTCATCTCCCAGCAGCCCCCGGTCATCAGCACGGTGATGGGTAACGGTTTCTACCGGACCATTTCCTGTCAGGGCTGCAGCGGTCCGGCTCTAGAGGGGAAGCTCTTCGCCCCCGTGGCTTTGGCCTGCGGTTCGGACGGGAGCATCTACGTTGGCGACTTCAACTTCGTGCGGCGGATCCTGCCGAGCGGCTACACCTACAACATCCTGGAGCTCAAGTACGAACGTTTAGCCGTACAGCAGTGTATTTAGCTGTAGCTTCATTTGATTGACCCTTTTGTTAGATGTGTAGTCAGTTGTTATGTGAGGAGTGGGGCCGGGTGGGGCCGGGCGGGACGGGTGGGGCCGGGTGCTGGTCCACTTAAACTACTAGAGAGCCAGCCTCCTTTGACCGAGGACTTGGAAGGTGGACACAAACCAAGAAGAAACCGACCTGATGCTTTGATAAATCAGTCCGTCTCAGTAATGCTGGGCATAGAATCAGGTAGCACTTGTAATTTGAAGGCTTCACCAGCAGATGGTGCCAGAAATGATATTCATGTTCTCACTGGTCTAGTGGTAAAGCAGTGGAATGGCATGTTTGGCATTATAGGGTACTAAAACACTAGCTTTATTTTTAGCACAATTTATGTTCCCCACAGCACTGAGATTTACTTTCTTACGTATTTACTTATTTATTTGCTGACTTTACATACTTTACTTACTCTATTTTACTTACTTAACATGTACTTTGTTTACTTCCTTACCTTAATTGCTTATTTACTTTACTTATATTACTTCCTTAAGTACTTTATATTCTTACTTTATTTACTTTATTCACTTACGTGCTTTACATTATTACTTTACTTACTTTATTTACTTACATACCTTATTTCCTTTACTTACTTACTTTTACTTACTTTACATTTACTTTGTTTACGTCCTTACTATACTTGCCTACTTACTGCACTAACTTTACTTATTTTACTTACTTAAGTACTTTATATTCTTATTTTTTCATGACTTGTTACTTTCTTTACTTCCTTTAATATAATTACTTTACATTCTTACTTTACTTACTTTACTTAATTAATTTACTTATTTTACTAACTTATTTTAGTTACTTCCTTACTTTACTTGCTTACTTCCTTTACTTTATTTACATTACTAACTTTCTTTATTTAATTTATTTACTCACAGACATACTTACATCCTTTAATATACCTACATGCTTTACGTTCTTATTTTACTTACTTCCTTTACTTACTTACTTATTTTATTTTGCTTAGTTTATTTAATTACATATTATATTCACTCACTTTACTTCCTTTGTTCTATATTATTTACTTTACATTAAGTACATTAAGTACTAACGTACATTACATTCTTACTTTACTTACTTAATTTTGTTTAGTTTATGTACTTATGTACTTAAACTTGTTTTGATTTTAATGCTGACTCCAGGTCAGCATGTGATTTGTATGATTTTATGAAGTTAGAACACAACAGAAGCAACAACCCATGCTATTCTTATTTCCTCCCATTTTCCAAAGACATGTTAGGTCAGTTGGTGTTTCTAAAGTGTGTGTTTGTGAGAGTCTAGCCCTTGCACCCTAGGCAGGTACAGAGAGTCCATGAATATGCAGCAATGTGAGACCTGTACCTTGTATTGTCTTTGACCTGCCCAAACTTTTCGTCTGTGAAAGTGACTCCTCGTCTCTGTTAGATATTCCTCTTCGTCGCTGATTGATTTGGGACCGTCCTTAACCCCGGTGTTTGCACAGCTGATGCGAGTGGAGCGGGACAGCCGAGCGGTTCGAGTAAAAGTGAAGCAATAAGCGCTCAATGTGACCTTGTTTATAAAGTATAAGGACGATTAACCTGCAAATAAGAAAAAAAAAGCCACAATATAAACATCACTACAAAATCTCCTATTTGCTATAAATGGGGAAATCAGTCAGTAAATGTGTAATAGGGCTGGACTGCATGTGAATGAACGGCATGATGGGGGATTTACAGGGGTTTATGGGAATGTGTTCTGGAGATAAACTCTGTCCTCTTCTCTCTCCTTCTAATGCAAAACCTTCAGGAACAGAGACACCAGGCACAGGTAGGACCTCATCAGCACGCCGTCTCTCAGTACACACTCGATACACACTTAGATCTGCTGTAGAGAACACACCACGCTCTCACTGCGGTCCGCATTCAGCTGTGTTTGGTTTCAACGACTGTATCTGAACTACTCATTTAACCCTTTAAAGGCCTTTTGCTTTCTTTAATTTCCCTTCTCTTAATGTGTCTGAGATTTCTCCATCTCTTTTTCACATCCAATCACCATCATTCTCCAGCCTTTCAGTTCTTTTCCACTAGATCTTTCCTTTAATATCCATGTTTTTAGAGGCAGAGTATTGCTCGTCCTATAAGCTCTTGATAAGCTGTTCTGCCCGGCAACCGAGCTCTGATTGGTCAGCCTGATTTTATCGGGACTCGGTGTGAAGGACAGCGTTACTATCACATGTGCTGCTTTTCAAAACTTGACCTGCGTTGTTTTCGTCTTTAAAGTCAGACTTGAATCAGACTGTGTGAAAAGGCCTTAAGACAGTGGCACAGGGTTCTAATACTTTAAGCCAATGTTTTAAGTGGTGCACTGGGTTCGAGTCCCAGTGGTGGCTACAGTGACTTGAGACTTAACTATATTTCATGTAATTATTAATTTAAAATTAAATCTCAAATTCAGTTCTGAATGCAAATTGAATTGCATTTGACCAGAAGGCATTTCTGCATTTTAACTCTAAGAGTCTTTGGGCTCGACTTGGACTTTCCCCTCAATGGAAAATGGGCTCTCTGAGGTAGTGGATGCCAGATTGGGGGATTTTACCCTTCGATTCAGAGTACACATGTCTCTGATCATTATAAGCAGGGTTTTAAAATGAGAAAAACAAATTATGGGATTGTGGTGACCTAGCGGTTAAGGTACTGGACTATGGACCAGAAGGTCCAAGATTCAAATCCCATCTCTGCCAAGCTGCCAGTTGGGTCCGTGACCAAGGCCTTTAACCCACAATTGCTTGGATTGTAAGACTGTAAACTAATAAATAATGGGCTGCTACTAATTTTGCCGGTACGTCCTCCAGCCCCTATCATGGCTGGTTTTGCTTTGGCTGAAGTCTGGACACAGTTTGTGGAAGCACTCTTTATGATGTTGTTTTTACCAATTGAAACCCATCTACGGAGCAGTGCCAAAACGCAGCTTTGCTCCAGATCAGAACATCTGCCCGTCCCTAAACAAATGCCTCGCTCGACCGTGATGCATGAGGAGCGGTGACGGGAGCTGCATCTGTTTGCCTCATTACACTTTCCCAGATGAGGAGATATTTGTTAAAGCAGCTTGTGTTTGAAAGCTGGAGTTGTTTCCTGTTTCTGGGTGCTTTGTAGCTTTTGTTGTGAAAGTGCCAACCGTCGTTGCCCGGCGAGGCATTCGGCTGCGTTACAGCCAATATTCCAGAGCGCTGTAACAGGTGGCGCCGAGACGCCGTCGGGATTTTTCGGCAGCCGCTCTTACAGTACGCTGCTGGATGCGGGCCAGGGAGGCTTTTCTTAAATGTCAAGGAGATGAAGGAGGAATATTAGCAGAGCGCTCATGGGCAGAGCAGATTTCTCCGACTCGTCTCGTCTGCAGGCCCGTGAGCCACCAGCACCGACTTTGGCTTTTGTTTGAGATCAGTGGGAGGAGGGAAAAACTCAAAACACCTCCTCTGTGATCTTCAGCGCTCAGCATTCGAAAAAAGATCCTCCCGTCCCTGTTCGTACCTCGTTGACTTTTCTCTGTTGCACGTGTTTACCTTTGAATTATAAGAAAGCTTTAATAATTGATACCCCGAACCCCTGTCTTTCTGCAGCTTGGAAACAATCTGCAGGTCTTGCTGGAGGTCATGGCTTCAGTCAGGGTGTTTAAATCTGTGTATTCTCATGCTGTGCACTGAAAACATTCTACAGGACTGTGCAAAAGTCTAAGGCCACCATTATAGTAGATACACCTTTGTTTTATAAATCAGCTTCTATAGGCTACAGTAAATGTAAATATAATCATGAATACGTGAAATTAGATTGAGTTCAAGTCACTAAAAAAACCTGAAAAAGACACTTTTTAACCAAATTTAGACGGCTTTTCACCTTCACTTTTCAATGTGTTTTCAGCGAGTTCTTGCTGGGTGGGTGGCCACTGGTGTCCTTGGTCTCTTTAAAATTCAATTTAAAGCTTTTTGTTTTCATTTGACATTGCAGCCATGTCCTCCTGGGGCCAAATTCGATCAGTTCTGTTTCTGTTCACACGGCCACAAAGATAAAAAAAATAACACATCTGTCAAGTCAAGTCAAGTCAGATTTATTTATATAGCGCTTTTTACAATGGAGCATTGTCTCGGAGCATCTGTGTCACGTAGAAGATCAGATTTGGTCCAGTTTTACCAGTGTACACTCACTGAACACTTAAACAACACCTGTACACCTACACAGTCCATTAATGGTCACTTTTGGACCGCTTCACCTTGCATAGTGTCCTGCTCTTTTGACCCCTATCATGTTCCACATCCAGCGACCTTTTTGAGAGCTTTACTGCAGACATAGCCCTTTGTTTGCCCAGTGTGGGGTCAGGTCATGCTGGTTGTATCTGCGTCTGTCCTTTCTGATTTGTCGTTGTGTTGATTTGGTGTACTTAGTGTGTAGTACTGTATTGAAGCACTGTGTGTGTTTGTTTGTTTAGCATTAGCGTCTCCTCGCCATGTGTGCTAGCTTCTTGTGTTTGGTTGCCTGTCTGCCTGTCCTCATGTTTAAGTCTGGTGTTTGTTTGTTTGTGCTTCTCCTGTTCAGCTGCATGTCTTCCCTGTAATAATAACAATAATAAGAAAAGATAACAATGCTGGTAATAATAATAATAATTAATAATATTGTTATATTAATGATAATAATTAACGTAATAATAATAGTAATTAATAATAATAAAAATAATAACATAATAATAGTAGTAGTAATAATAATAATAATAATAATAATAATTAATTGTCATATAATAATAGTAATTATTATTAATATAATAATAATAATAATAATAATAATAATAATAATAATATACAAAATAACAAAATACTACTACTACTACTACTAATAATAATAATAATAATTAATATATTATTGTTATTATTATTACTATTATTATTATTATTATTGTGATATTATTTTTATTAATAATAATAATAATAATAATAATAATAATAATAATAATAATAATGTATTTGTTGGTCATGAGGATCACCCCATGTGCTAGAAGAGTGATAATAATTATTTATTTAACTGCTTAATTATTTATTTATTTACTTAACACTGGGATTCATAAGGGATGCCAGCTGACCTAATCAGATCAGATGTCTTCTATGTTCAAAGCTCTAAGGTGCTGCTGTGTTTTGTCACTTTTGTCCTTTTTTAAAATTCTGGTCATACTTTAGGTTTTTAATTGTAAGCCCTATTTGCTTTACCGATGCTTCTCCGGTGTGTCTAATGCCATGGCTAACACTACATGGCAATTTGATGTCGCTCTAAATATAAAGGACGATCCTAAAATGCTGACCAAACCCCTCATGAGACTGCCCGAGGTAATGAAAAGCTCTGGAGCTGTGTGACCTTTACTGAGCCGTGGTGCTGCCGTGTGATAAAACACGAACACATGCTCCACCATCAAACGTAGCATGAGATATATCGTCTGGAGATTCCTCGTCCATGTTTAGCATTCCGAGCAACAGTAACAAATCTTTCTGAGCGCCTGTGCACAGAAGGGGGCGGCCAGCGCCTCCTACAGAACTGCTGATCTTTTAATTAATGTAGCACAAGCTGCAGTCTGAGAAAAGCTGGTGGCATCATGTCTGTCAGAGGAGGTACAGGCTGTTGTTCCACCTCAAACGGACTGTGCTCCGGACTCCCTATTACTGTATGGAAAATGCTGTCATAAATAAAAAAAGAAACACAAACATTCCTTCTCACCACACTTAAGATGCTTTGGCCCCGAGGAAACCAAGTGATTTAATGTTGCAGGTGTTATTTTGGTTCGTTCTTCCTGCAAACACGTCTTAAGGTGTGGAACAGTTTAAAAATTGGTTTTGTCTTGTTGAAAAATCGTCCCTGGAAGAGACATAAGGCTTCTTTTTAGCACAGTAACGTTTTAAGTGGTATCTGTGAATGTAACTCTGTATTGTAGAGCTTGATAGAGGTTTGATAAAGGAATCCCTTGTCCATGTGGTTCTATCAGCTATTGATGAATGATGGTTCTTGATGCAGTGCCTTCTGAGGGTGTGACGTCTTTTTAGGAAATTCCTCCAGGTTCCTTGCTCCAGATTATGCTCTGTAGAGGGACAAATGTATAAATCCCTTCCAGTCTCTCTTTGAGGAACATTCAGTCATTATCTTACACAATTATTGATAAACTGAAGATCCTCTGATCATCTTTACTCCTCGAAGACTCAGTATTTATTATGTATTATTTAATCATTATTTAGTTTTACCTCATTACTAGTCCTAAATTTCTGCCGTCCCAACTTCTTTTGGAATGTGTTGCAGACCTGAGATGCAGGAATGGATGTTAACCAATTTGGGGTTGTACCATGGCCAGGGCTGCGTTCGATGTGCAGTGTTTTCAGGCACCGCGGCGTTTCAATCAGGAAATGCACTCCGAGTTTTAATCATCTTGTTTACTCCTGTCCACGTCATTGTGGCTGCTTTTCTTTAGAGAATTGATAATCTAATTAGTCTCCCCGCATTAGTACCTCTGCACCTCAACTGGATGGAAATCATGCAAATGGAAAAGCAGCGACTCTATCACCAGCGCCGAGTTCATTCAGCCAGCGTTGGCACTGCCAGTATTTATCCTCTTATTGAAAAGCTCGGGGAGCAGAGGCAGGAGTTTTAAATGAGACGAGGGAACGATTAAAGGCTCTGAGGCGTCTCGCTCGGGCGTGGTCCTCCCTCAGTCTCGGCGTAATGAAATCGGGAGGAACCGCGGAGGATTGGTGCAGTGTTTGTTCTGCTCCAACACGTCCTGCATTATTTAAGGTACGGCTTGTGATTGGGGCATGAGTCAAGCCCCCAAGCTCTGGGCTACATGGAGAATTAAATATTTGATCTTAAAACCGGTCCGTTGATGAAGGCTGAACATTGATCAGATCAATTCATCACCGAGGCACCTTCCCTTTATCTGTACCTTCCTCTGATCGTTGAGATGGTTTTGCCCACAGTATTCTCGGGATGCTGCCATGCCAACTTGCCGAGAGAGTTTAATAGCTATACTGCTAAGCCGTCTTAAGAAAGGTTTGGGCATCGCTGGTCTAAATTATTTTGGCTCTGTTCATTCTGAATCATCAAGAAGCAAAATATTCTCCCGTTCCACCACAGCCCAAAGCTGTATTCTCTGTTGGACTGAGATCTGGTGACTGTGGATCCATTTGAGTTACAGTGAGCTCATTATCATGTTCAAGAAACCAGCTTGAGATGGTCTGAGCTTCATGACATGGAGTGTTATCCTGCTGGAAGTAGATATCAGAAGATGGTACACTGTGCTCATAAAAGGGTGCACATGGTCAGCAGCAATACTCAGGTAGGCTGTGGGGTTTACATGATGCTTGGTTGGTATTAAGGGGCCCAAAGTGTGCTAAGAAAAGCAGCCTGAAGCGTTGATCCAATTCAGGATGGATCCATGCTTTGATGTTTTTTACGCCAAATTCTGACCGTCCGAATGTAGCAGCAGGAATCGAGACTCATCAGACCAGACAACGCTTATCTAATCTTCTATTGTCCAGTTTTGGTGAGCCTGTGTGAATTGTAGCCTCAGATTTCTGTTCTTAGCTGACAATGGGGGGACTCTGCAGCTGTAGCCCATCTGCTTCAAGGTTGGCATGTTATTTGCTCAGAAATGCTCCTTCTGCATACCTCGGGTGGTTATTTGAGTTCCTGTTACCTTTCTCTGGGTGGCACTTTCACCCAGAGACCTGCCCTCACTGGATATTTATTCTTTTTCAGACCATGCTCTGTAAATCCTAGAGATGGCGCTGTGTGTGAAAATCCCAGTAGATCAGCAGTCAAAGCACGTAATGCTCGGTTTGATTCAGCAGCTTGCCTTGATGCCTTGATGTCTACATGCCTGAATGCACTGAGATGCTGCCGTGTGATTGGCTGATCAGACTTTTGCGTTAACGAGCAGTTGAACAGATAGATAGATTAATAAAGAGGCCGGTGAGTGTATTGTTTTAAAAATAATAATTATAATTGATATCATTAATGTCCCTGTTCCTTTTCAAATGTAATTCATCCATATTTTGGGGTTTTGTTTTTTTGTTTTCATTTGTTTACAACGACTACATCTATAGAACACACACATCTTTTTTTTTAAATCAACTATTCATTAATTCTGTAAGAACAAAGAACAATCTGTTCACGCAAGGACGCTGCATGTGTGTTTATCCAAACTCTGTCCTTGCAATAATGATTTCTTTGTTCCAACTGAATACATTAAAATTTAATTATCAAACACTAAAATCATTTGTCGTTAGTCCAATGGTGAACGTTTACACACACACACACACACACACACACACACAGACACACACACTTACAGTCACAAGAACAATTTTCAGAGCCCTGTGGATTTGGATCTTAATTAATTCCCCATATAATGCGGTCTGATCCTCATCCAAGTCCTAATAACAAACTGTCTCGACTGAAAACACACACACACCATTTGTCTCGCTATCCTTGTGAGGACTTTCCACTGACATGAATGACAAAGAAGCATAACTGTAGCTAATTAATGCTACCCCCTACCCCACCCCTAACCCTGTCTCTAACCTTAACCTAAAACAAGTCTGTTGGCTATTTTGCTTTTTCAAATAAAAGCTGTCATTTTTGTAAAAAGCAGTTAAAGGAATAAGGGCTGGAAAAACTGCCTGCAGGTTATCCTATCATCATAGGGACGTTTGGTCCTCACTAGTATAGGAACACAAGGTAAACACACACACACACACACACATGTGAGCTATACACAATAATCATTCATTCACGCTGCAGTCTGTATGGCTGTGCAGTGGAATTTGCATGTTTTCTCCCTGTGTCTGTGTGGGCGTCCCATGGGCTACGTTGGTTTCCAGGTCAACTGGTGTCTCTAAAGTGTCCCAGTGGGATTGGGTTATGATAGTATGCTCAACATGTGTTATTTTCTTCTAACAGATCCAGGATTCAGTTAGGGAGAGCTGTAAGAGAGTACTATGTGTTTAAAGCTAATCCTGAGCTTCCTCTGTGGTTCCTCAGCACCAGCCCGGCCCATAAGTACTACCTGGCCATGGACCCGATGAACGAGGCCCTGTACCTGTCAGACACGAGCAGCAGGAGGGTCTACAGGCTGAAGACCCTGAGCGAGCCCAAAGATCCTTCCAAGAACCTGGAGGTGGTGGCAGGGACGGGCGAGCAGTGCCTCCCGTTCGACCAGAGCCACTGCGGAGAGGGGGGCAAAGCCAGCGCCGCCTCGCTCAACAACCCCAGAGGTAAGGGTTTCCCGATTTCACGCTCCACAAATCTTTTCAGCCGCCGCAGCACGGGTCCGATCCTTGTCAGACACACATGTTGCGTTAGATGAAAGACCGCCAGGTGATAACGTGATCCGATCGCAGATGCGGCAGAATCAAGCAGAAGCAGAAATCAAACACGATTCTTATGCAGCTTAGCTGAGCTTCTACTCACGCCGTTTGTGTTCTGCATTTATAAAGATTTTTTAATTCATTGCTTTTTGAAGACCCACAAAAGTACATGGATGAGTGCTTCAGGAGGTACGCTTGAAAATATATTTGCATCCAGACTCGTGTCTTGTCTCTAAGGTTGCAAGGTTTTTTAGGAGTAATTCTGGGATTCAGAATGAGTTGCTTTTAAGCAGCTTTGGACTTTCAGTTAAGATAATTAGCTGTAAGGCAGAAGAATGCAAACCATGACTGATGTTCCATGCAGGCAAGAAGCAGAAGCATGGGTAAGCATCATCACTGACCATCTGATCTTCTCTTTTATGACAGAGGGCTTAATAATTTCTTACAAAATGATAAAGGAAATAAATATCCATCTTTAAATGGACTTTGTGGGATTAAACTTGTTTGCTCGTTATCTCTCGTTTGTTTTAGAGACTTTCGTAACTCGGTTGATGTGTTTAGAGACTTTTTAGTGTGAGTTCCTCGTGTTTGTGTGGATGACTTTCCTCTACGTATTTGGGCCAAGCTGTAAATGGTGTTTGTAAGTGTATGTACCTGTCCTATTGTAAGTAGTACTCCTTTATTTACTCTCTCTAGCCTATAACTATATAAACTGGTTCACATTCACTCGTTGAGTCTCTGGTTCATCTGGCTGATCTTCTGTGTTGTTCCTAATTCTGTCTGTAGATGCTTTTTTGGCCTCTGTCAAACAAAAGAAAATATTTTTTAGTGCTTCCAGTAATTTAAAAACTATGAGAAACCCTGGTCAGTGTAAATATGTGGCTAGTAGGGTTGTAGTCCAGACTGACAGAGTAGATTCTGACTCAAGACCAAGACGAGACCAGATGGATTTTTTTTCATCATAGAAGAATAAAAAAAGAAAATGTAAAAAAAAAAACTGTAAATGTTTGTAATTACATTCATTATCATTCATAATAGCAATTCCAGTTTTTTCAGACATAGTAAAGTAAAGCAAGTGGGTGAAAATGCACACTTCTTAACTAAATCTTAACGTCAGACAATTCAAAAGAAATCGTGTTCACTGATTGGATCCTAAACGAGAAGAGCAGGAGCTTGTTTTTCCCAGTTTATAATTAATGTTACCTCAGACAGACGCATCGGACTCGGGTGCTACAGTCAAGTCAAGTCAGATCTATTTATATAGCGCTTTTTACAATGGAGCATTGTCTCAAAGCAACTTTACAAGTTTAGATTATCTCCTAATAACTACGTCCAATCTCAAATTGAGCAAGCCTAGGGCGACAGTGGCAAGGAAAAACTCCCTGAGTTACAGCACTACTTAGATATGATGTACAGCCCCAAATCAGAAAAATATGGGACGGCATGGAACATGCAAATCAAAAACACAGTGTTCCTTACAGTTCCTTTGACTTTTATTTCATTGCAGACAGTATGACCTCGAGATATTTCTTTTTTTCTGGCAACTTCATTTCATTTTTAACAAACATCCCTTCCTGCATTGCAACACATTCCAAAAAAAGTTGGAACAGAGGCAATTTAGGGCTAGTAATGAGAAAAAAACTTAATAAGGATGTGATTTCAAACAGGTAATGTTTTTGTAATATATTTTTTATTTGCCTTTTCCACATCACCCCGACTTTTTCTGGTTTGGGGTTGTATATGACTCTACAAAAACGCGAATGGATCTGTTGGCATGGTGCCCAAGCTTTTGCTCTCAAATGCATCCAGCTCTAAGATCAAGCTTCATTCATTTCTTTTAGAAAAGTCTTTTGAGCGAGGACGCCCCAACTTTGGCACTCTGAACGCAGACGCTATATGCTGCACTTACTGAACGCCGACAGCTTGTCGTAGGTCAGAACAGACAGCGGCGGCTTAGTGAGGCTTAATTAAATCTGGAGTTGATGGATTTAAATTGGCATTGATTAATCAGTACAGTAGAGTCTATCAGCTGCCAGTGCACTAAAAACGAACTAATTAGGAAGCGTATGCACGCCTGTGTGTTTCTGTGTGTGTGTGTGTGTGTGTGTGTGTGTGTGTGTGTGTGTGTGTGTGTGTGCGCAAGCATGTGGAGGCTTGGCTGTTACACGAGTATGGGAGTGTGATACACACATGCTGCGAGTTTTATAATTATAAATTACTCATATAAAGTCTGCACTCTTCTCCGTCGCGCAACAGAGTTATCTCTCACGTCTTACATCTAAACTGCAGCTCCGTCTGAAATTCAGTTCTGGCTCAAAACTCTGACTGTTCCAATGTGAGCATAACCTAGAATAACAGAGAAACACGTAAGCATGGAACAAGCTTCATTAGGACCTGGTATAGCAGGAAGGTTATTAATAATACAGGAGTTCTTGCACAGTTGTCTGCTTGCAAGCTGGAATACAGATCTAGATGATATCTATCCAGAGGGCAGCGAGGTTTAAACCCGGACCCGGGATGCAGGCGGAACCATAAACAGGGTCGGCCCTGACCTTTAGCAAAGGAATGCCTCATACTAGATATAGAACTGTTCTTTTTTGCTAATGAAAGAGTGTCTATTGTTGTGATTTTAAAACCCCAGGAGAAGGAAACACACCAATTAACTATTTATGCTTATTTATTTAATATTACGACCAATTAAAATCATAGCACACCTCAGTAGAAATGAAAACGTCTTACGAAAAAAGGTAAGAGTAAAATATCACTTTAATATTTTAAATATTGCCATGTGCAGTAATTGTAACCACGTGTTTAAACTGACTGAGCTTCACCATAGCTGTGGGCGCCAGATCCTTCGCATTACAGTATTCATAACGATATTTCTTTCCATCTTCTTGAATCCTTTTTATATCGTATGGCATTTGTAAACGTGTGTGTTATTGAGAGCTGCTTTGTGGAGGCTCTCTGTTGCAGTCTCTCTTTCTTTTTTTGATTCATATTCAGTAGCATTAATGTGAGTGCGCTGAAAGAGTTCAGTGGTATTACCGTTCGCTGACAAAATTAAACCAAGTTATTACATTAGAACCATTCAACGTCTGAACACTGTCTTTTTGCTTTAATGGCTGAGGTCTTAAATATGATAATAAATTATAATAGGACATAAACATATCTCTTAACTCCAGATGTTGCAGTCGTAAACAGACTCAAAGCAACAAAGACACAGTACAGCACTGCATGGCTACATCTTTTGCTGCATCTGGGCAGGACGGCTTGCCATCATTGATGGAACAATGAATTCTGAATGATATCAGAGAATTCTAAAGGAAAATGTCAGGACATCTGTCCAAGAGAAGGTGGGTCATGCAGCAAAACAGCGACCCTAAGCACACAAGCCGTTCTACCAAAGAATGGTTAAAGAAGAATAAAGTACATGTTTTGGAATGGCCAAGTCAAAGTCCTGACCTTTAATCCAATGGAAATGTTGTGGAAGGACCTGAAGCGAGCAGCTAATGTGAGGAAACCCACCAACATCCCAGAGCTGAAGCTGTTCTGTACGGAGGAATGGGCTAAAATTCCTCCAAGCCGGTGTGCAGGACTGATCAACAGCTACAGGAAACATTTAGCTGCAGTTATTGCTGCACAGGGGGGTCACAGCAGATACTGACAGCAGAGGCTCACATACTTTTGCCACTCACTAATATGTAATATTGGATCATTTTCCTCAATAAATAAATTACCAAGTATACTATTTTTGTCTCATTTCTTCAACTGGGTTCTGTTTATCTACTTTTAGGACTTGTGTGAAAATCTGATGATGTTTTAGGTTATATTTATGAAGATATATAGAAAATTCTAAAGACTTTCAAGCACCACTGTGTGATCTTAAAGTATGCAGTACTGTACTGAACCCTAATGACCATATTTGACTTAAGAATGATTACAGATTCCTATGTTAATTCCTTATTTATGTGCTGGCAGAGTATTAGTATTGTTTTGTTACACTCTAGCCGGTCACAAAAGCCAATCAATGCTGCAAATCCACGGGAAGACTTTGGGTTTGAGAGCAGAAATCCATCATTGACTCAAACGCTCACTAGCTTACCGGCCGAGCTCGTTAGCTCAGGTTTGGACTAGAGACTTGTAACACGGTTGATGTGTTTAGAGACTTTTGTGTAAGTTCCTCATCTTTGAGTGGATGATGTTCCTCTACTTATTTGTACTGTAAATGGTGTTTGTAAGTGTATGGACCTGTCCTATTGTAAGTAGTACTCCTTTGTTTAATCTCTCTAACTATATAAACTGGTTCACATTCACTCATTGAGTCTTTTCTCAGTAACGTTAATCATTCACTTCTCATTTCTCAACTTCCACTTTTGTATTATACTGTAGACAAATTCTGAAGCTTGTCTGATGTGGTCCGAGCTACATGCTCACTGGGCGTGAAGGGAAGCTCCCCCATTACTCTGATTCCATAATTCTTCACCTTTACTCAAGGTGAGCTGATGAACGACACGCTGAGCTCATGTCCCTCGGTTTCAGTCCTACATTACCTCGTTTGTTCCAGCCCTGTAGCTCTTGTCTGTAGAGTCCGATGGATCTGGATTACGTCCTTTAGCATCTTCTTCAAAAGTAGACGTATCCATCTCTTTAAAACCTGCATGAAGGCCTTATCTTATGAATGTATGGTTAGGTACATGAGGACGCAGTTCATAAATCGTCATGCTGTCAATAAGTGTGAGTGCTACTGGCTTGGACTGTAAATAAAATATGTAATTTGCTGTAATACACAGAGCAAACAAATTAATTAGGGCCATTTAAGTTAATATCTTTTTACGTCCATTAATCTCGCTTTCGCTGACTGACCCTGTGAAGGAGAAGTTATGGACTGTGTCTGAAATGGCCCATACTTATTATCACCTACATTCTACACACCATAAAGAGTGGTGCTTGAAAGTTTGTGAACCCATTCGAATTTTCTATATTTGTGCATCGAGCTAAACCCTCATCAGATAGATAAAGAGAATCCGATTAAACTAATGGGATTTATAATTAAACAAATATTATACTTGGTCATTTATTCATTGAGGAAAATGATCCTATATTCCATATCTGTGAGTGGTAAAAGTATGTGAACCTGTGCTTTCAGTTTCCAGTGTGTCCCCCTATTTTTGATCCTGTTCCTCCATGCAGAGCAGCTTCAACTCTGGGATGTTGGTTTATTTTCTCACATGGACGGCTCACTTCAGGTCATTACACAAAAGGTCTATGGATTAAGGTCCAGACTGACTGGTCCAAAGCATTAACATTATTCTCCTTTAACTGGTCTTTGTAAGAAAGACTTGTGTTCCCTTTAGACTTATTGCTGAGATGCATGATACTACCACCACCATGTTTCACAGACAGGATACTGTCCTTCTGCTCAAATGCAGGATCTTCTTAGGTTTGCATCTTTGATTTCTTTTATTTTCCCTGCAGCCACGTCGTCCAGGTCGGCCATTTCTTTAGACATTTCTTCAAGTGGTTGTGATATGTATCTTCTTTTGTTTGCACAAAAACTTGATATAACATGAAATATTTATGAGTTCTGTTACTTCTCTATCCCTCCACTGAAAACCTCCCTCACTGCTATCACCCATTTTCTCATCCCCTCAGAGCACATTTATGGCAAATAATGAGTTTAATGATGTAAAAGTCGCATGAATTCCGATCTCATTGTTCTCATCCAGGTCTCTTAGCCACGTATTGGATATGTATCTGATCTAGGACCACATGTAAAAGTGGTACAGCTCTGAAAAAAATCAGAAACGAGTCACATTAAGGTCACTTCAGACTGGAAATATGAACGTAGACTAGCGGACATGAGCCAGAATGGGACCTGGTGGCAAGAATAGGTCAGGCCAACACCCTGGAAACTGGGACCCAGCAACAACACTAAACCCCACGTGTAAGGTGTAAGGTGGTATGGAACATGGCAGTGGCATGATTTGAGTTGTCCAGACACGGAACGCAAATCAAATGCAGACACAGACCTGACCTCGGCAGACGTAGGATATAAAGTAGAGCATCTTGGTTTGGTAGAGCACTGTTTCCCAATGTTAAGCCTTCCTGGTTCGTGTCCCACCTGGTGAGGTGAAGGTCTGTCTGTCTGCCCAGGAGGCTTTCATCTTTGAGTTTCTGAGGTCCTTGGCTCATGAGTGAAGTGGTAAAGGCAGTAAACCTGATGGTGTATGATATGTATCGTCTACGATAAAATCTTAATTGTTGTTTTAACGACGTGCGAGCTTACTCAGATCGTATCACCATCATTGCGATTTGCACCCATATGCTAGAAAACCTCGTAGAACATGTCCTTGAAACTCTCTTATCTTAAAGAAACATGAGGATTTGTTTTTTTCAAAGCTAAAATAAACACATGCTTTCCCCATAGCTAATTAACTACAAATGAACAGTGTACAAACACGAGAAAGCACTTAAAGGAGCTTGTTTGGGTTCTTATATTTGGATCAAAGGAGCTGTTTGGGGATCAGAGGACCAGCATTAGAACCGGTCTCAACAAGTCCTTTTCCACCAATAAGGAATGGGATATAATGCAGACCTCCAGTGATTAAACTGGTTTGGTTCCAGGACTGAAATGGTGCTGGACTGGTTTTGAGTACTGGAAGTGTCTTGATGCTTCATTAATTCTTCTAGAAACACTAAACCACTCTCAATTACTACTGATCATAAGTAATCGGCTGCTGAAATGATGAACAAGTGATCCAAAGGGAAAGTAATCATTTTTAAGCAGTTCTGTCTCAGGTAGATAACTAAATGATTACAGGTGTGGTCTGATTAGACACTGGGTCTTACCACAAGAAGGCGTAAAAGTGATTCCCCTATAGCGCTCCTCTATAAAAAGGCTCTTGAAGGCTACTTTTGGATAGTGTACCTCTTGGTGCCTCTACGACACACTCAAAGACATTTTGTCCACTTGACAGACTTTGAGAGGGGTTTTAATAAATTGGTCTAAGAAGCAGGATGATCGTTTTGATGAATTTCCTCCATCTGACTTGCTGTTAGGAGGTGTTGGGAGCAGTGGTTTTATGGGGGCACACAAATGGTGAACAGGCTCCGGATGGCCCAGACAGACCCCCAGTATAGAGGATTGTTTGATCCACCGACCAGCACGAGCAACTCCCACAGTTTTTTCCACCATCCAGACACAGGGGGCACCTTCACTACACCCCTGTCTCTGCCAGGACCATTTCCAGGCACAATTTGTTGTCACGGCACCCATTACCTGTCCTGCCTCTGACAGACAGCCACCATCACCTTAGTTTGTAGTGGTGTCATGAATGAGAAACCTGCACTGGACTGGAACTGTATCGTCTTTAGTGACGAATCCAGGTTCTATTTTGGATCCGACGACAATCGGGTTTGAGTATGGAGGCCTCGTGATGAGCGCTTCAATCCTGCCTTTGCTGGCGCTGTGATGATCTGGGGATCTGATGTATTTTTGCACTAATTGCGTGTATTTGAAGCATAACATGCTGCTAAAATGCTGCTAATTGCCAGGTTGAGTTACCGGTATGAAGGGGGGTGTTATGGGGGTGTTTTGTTAAGGTGTGCAGTATTAGTCATGTCTTGTGAGAGCGTCTGCGGTTTCTTGACTGTGTGTTTTCTTAATGTTTTTGGACTTGTGTTGTGCCTTTTGTGAATAAATATGCCTCCCTTTTTCCATCTGTTTTTGACAAGTACACACATAACCTTTCCAAATCCACCCCTAACTTTGTTGTTTGTTGAAACTGCGCAGCTTTGCTCGAGAGAGCAGGTAGCAGAAATTAGTAGAATGCATTGTTCTTAAGCTGGAATGCAAAATAAGAGCACCAGCAGCGCTTGTTTTGACATACAGTTGAAGACGTGGGATGTGGTTGGATCCAATGTTTTTTCTCCTAGGTGTAATCACTGCTTAGCAGAATATCTCAGATTTTTTGGATGGTACACTATGATGGTAACACAGTACAGTTATTATGCTTTTTTGTCATGCATCATGATGCTCCCACGTCTAATTAAGCTCCAAAAACCGTAGGAAATGTGGGATGGCTATTAAAAAGGATCGCTGAACCCCTGAATGGATGAATGGTGCTGGCAGTTTGTCCTTCTTTCCCGTCGAACAATGGGCGCCTCATGTCCGTGTCCTCTCTCCTGATGAGTAGCAATACATTAGCGCGTTTGATGCTGGATCAGCTTAGCTACCGCTGGCATCATTTAGGAGAACCCGCCGTTCTGGCTCGTGCCCGAGTTGCCAGCCTCCCTCGGTCGCAGAGGTGGAAAACTAATGCCTTTATCTGGTGCTAACACACAGCCGTCATGTCTGTGTTTTCACAGAGACCCCCTGCTCCTCCTCGTCCTTCCCCTATCTCTGAGTCAACACCATTTACAACACTTTTCCATCCCACAGATGGGAGCTAAGGCTTTAGCGCTGAATTTCTGATGCAAAAGGCACAGAGAAGCAATGGAAGCACGTTTGAAGCTGAGAAAATACACGAGCGTTCCCGGTGTCACGGGACGCGAGTCCTGAATGAATAGGACAGGTGGAACGGGACGATACAGGAAAAGTCTTTTATATTGTGCCTACAGAAGCTGGGAGAGATAAGAGTAGATACTAAGATAGCCAAAATATGTAGATGCATCTTGTAATTACTGAACTATATTGTTTCAGCCACACTTGCTGCTAACAGGTTCATAATGTGGAGCGTACCAGCATGGACTCTCTATGGACCATCAGTGGTGGGAGAACAGGTTGTACTGAACAGCTCAGTGACTCTTAATATGACACTTTCATAGTTTTCACCTCCAGCAGGTCAGTTCATGAGCTCTTTGTCGGCTCTCCACCCTCCTAAAGCGACCCATAAAGGACTGGACTGCCAACGTTCATGGAGAACTCTGGCTTTATCCTCATCACACACAGGGCTCGTAGTCATTTTCTAAGATCTAGTAGAAAACTTCTCAGAAGAGTGAAGCCAGCAAAGGGAACAACCTTCAAACTATAAAAGTGCATTTCCTGATGGACTCGCAGAGTGGTTGTGCAGCTAAGTGGATTTCAGTTTCTAGGCTATTGCTACATGGTCAATAAAGTGCAACGGTTTTGGTAGGTGGGGGGCTATGGGGTTGCTAAGTCACTGCTATGGTATCCCAGGTGGTTGCTATGGTGTTGCTATGTGGTTTCTAGGACGTTGCTATGGTTTCCCAGTTGGTTGCTATGGTGCTGTTTTAGTGGTTTCTGGATCTGGTGCGTCATGTGGTCGCCATAGTGGCCCATGTGGTCGGCGGGGTGTTATTATCCCAGGAGGTTGCTATGGTGTTGCTATGGTGTGCCAGGTGGTTCCTCCAGTGCGAAAGCGCCTTGTCAAGCCAAGTCAAATTTATTTACATAGTGCTGTTTACAACACAGCATTGTCTCAAAGCAGCTTTATGAATACTCTATATTGTCTCAAAGCCCCAGTTGAGAAAGACGGGCGACAGAGGCAAGGAAAAACTTCCCGAATGTTATAGAGAAGAAACTTTGGGAGGACCAAGACTCAGATAGGAAACCATCCTCCTTATGTGCTTGGCCCAAAAGTAAGCGCTGTTTTTAAATTTACTTCAGTAGTCATATAAACAAACCAATTTTGAGTCTCCTTAAACCCTTTACCTTTGGCTCGCCTCCTATTGCAGGTGCTAAATAAACAGATGATGCATTGTGGACGTCTTACCAACAAACCCCTGTCTCACTTGGAGTTACAGGACCGGTGGTGCGATATTAATGATGTGCTTACCTGGGACAGACTCTCCCATCTATCCAGAGTGTTACCGCGCTTTCTGCTTGCCAAACAAACGGGCCGTCTCTGTTTTAGAGGCGTTAGTGGGAGTGTCCTTGAATTGTGCAGTCGTGTTTGCTCCACAAATATTTACCCAACTAGTAAATAAACATTTATAATCGGTATAACCCCACGCCACTGTTTAACCTTGTTTACGCTTTATTTTAAAAGCTGGTCACCTTGACTGCGGCAGAAGCGCTTGGATTTTATTTTTGTTTCCACAGGCGCCTTGCAGTCGCTAGCCGATGGTATGATGCTTTTTATATTTCTTTAGAAACATGTTTTTCCCTCTGTGCTGGTTTTTGTGTGAGTTTAGAAAATGCAAATGTGGCCCGAACAGAAAATCTAGAAGGAGCACCAACCTAGGAGGCGGAAAATAAACGATGACGTGTGTGAGCAGCTGGATGTGAACAAGCATCTGTTGCAAAGCAGATGCAGGAATAACAAGGCTCATGGAGGGTCAGTACTTGTTTACTCACTCCCGCACTCACTTTGCATTAAATTACTTAAAACGCTCGTCCGTTCAAAATGCTGCACCGACGCAGCTTCTGTAACCCCGGCAGCACCTCATTTCCACGCCCTGGGATGGAGATCTCACTCAACGTTTCTCTTCCAGTTACATTTACATTTCGTTTTTTTAGCAGCAGCGCCCTTATTTTCCAGAGTGACTCACAACTCAAACAATCTTAAAAATCCAAGCAATTGGGTGCGTTAAGAAGTAAGGTAAGGCCCTCTTCAGGGCCCAGCAGTGGCAGCTTGGCACCACCCTACGCCCTGTGGGTGATCCTGTAGATCCATGTTTTAGAATCTCAGTGTATTCTTTATTGAGAAATCTATTGACCCCGGGCAGGCAAGGAAGTGTTTGTAAATCTGGAGACATTCTTGTTTGAAACCCTTTGCTGTTCTGGGCAAGCGTTATCCTGCTGAAAAATGCAGTTTTGGAAGCCACCCTGCCATGAGAGGCAAACATGTGGCAATCGCTGAGTTGTTGGTGTCCTTGTATCACTACTAGGGGTGACCACCTGTCATAGTCGATGGCTCCCCAGATCATCACACCCAGCAGTTGGGGCAGTGTGTCGCGCTCCGCAGCAAAGGCAGGATTTTGAAGTATCACCACAAAGCCTCAACCCGACCCAATCAATCAGTCTGATTAGCTTAGCAGTTAGCATTTATTGTATTCGCTCCTTGTCCCATGTGTTTTGTCATGTGTTTTAGCTTAGCAGTTATTTTGTGTCAGTTTGTCCTTTTCTCTTGTGTTGTGTGTCTCCAGTTTTGAGTTTAGCTTGTAGTTCTTTTATATTACTTTTTATATTACTACTTTTGCTTACGTGGATTATGTCTTGCATTTAGCTTAGCATATACTTGTTTGTGCTAGTTCCTGGCAAAATGTTTAAGTCTTGTGTTTAGCTTAGCAGATAGATGTTTATATTTTTTATTTGCCTCACATGTAAGGCTTTAATATGGTTTTGTTAGAATTTACCCTTTATTCTAGTTCATTTAGTGGTGTGTTTAAGTCTTGTGTTTTACTTAGCATTACTGTTTATGCTAGATCCGTTGAACTGGTGTTTTTAAGGCTTAGTGACTAAATTAACTGTTAGCCGTTACGTTAGTTCCTTTTCCGTGTGTGCTTGTCATTAGCCTAATGCTTATCCTTTATGTTAGTTCCTTGTCTTGTGTGTGTTAATCATTCCGTTGAGCTTCTTAGCAGTTAGCCTTTATGTTGGTTCCCTTGTCTTGGTGTGTTTAATCCTTGTGTTTTTAACTCTAAAACATTAAGTTTCATGTCAGCTCCTTGTGTTTTTAATCTTGTGTTTAGCTTAACATTTAGAACTTTGATACTTCCTTTGTCTCATATGTTTTAAGCCTTGTATGTACCCTTTATGCTAGCTCTTTGTCTTGTGTTTAAGCCTTTGTAATTATCTTATCAGTTAGCCATTATGTTAGCTTCGTGTCTTGTCTTTGAGCCTTTGTGTTTAGCTTAGCCCTTAAGAATTTGTGTTTTTTTCCTCTGACTGATATTTTCTTGTAACTTTTTCGGTCGTGTCCTTTTTTTTTTTTGCAAATAAATGTGCTTCGCTTGCACCTAGCCCTCATAATTGACAAAGTTACTTAGTACTTCAGGCTATTAAAGGACTTAATAATGTTTAAGTTCAACCAGTGAGTCACAAATTACACAATACGACCCAATAAGACAAGAAGGCTACTGAAAATAATTGTAATGAATTTTAAAAAAGCACGTGGTGAGGCTGTCTCTTCCGGTGTTTATATTAAACCGGTTGTTGTGTTATTAATAAGTCCAGACAGTGAGGAGCAGTGTTAGCATGGCAATGTGGGGAGATGAATCACAGGCCATATTTTTTTTTCCCCGCTTACAGTAGAGAGGAGGGCCAGCGAGTAGGAGAATCGCTCGTCGTCAGCACTCTCGGGGTTATTTTTCACAAAATTCACACCGGACCACATTAACCTACATGCTACTGCAAGTCCTTGTTGTCCTGCTGTAATATGGTTTCCTCAGATATTACCGCGGAGCTTCATCCGCGCATCAGCTCAGCTGGTCACCTTCACTGCAGCAGAATAAGGCCTTTAGTTTCGGGAGTTTCATTTTTATTTCCGCAGTACAGACGCCTCGCAGTCGCTAGCTAACGTTGTGAGGCCAGTTAAATCTCTCTAGAAGCATTTTTTCCATGTACACGAGATTTGAAGATGCAAATTAGCCAGAACGGAAAAGCTAGAAGGAGCACCTACAAGGTGGAACGTAAACGATGATGTATGTCAGCAGCTGGATGCGAACGAACAGCTGTTGCAGAGCAAATGACCTGCGATTTGGTTTATAAAGTCCCATCACCCATCTGTTGGAGGACAGATCAGGACGTGTGGACAGGAGGAGTACGTGATGCTACATGATTACAGACACAGACCTAATAAACATAATATCATGCGCCAACATCGTCGCCATATTGGTCCAGGCAGCATATATATATATATATATATATATATATATATATACATACTATTGTTAATCTATTATTTCATTCATTATTATTTATTAGACTACATCTTATTCTATTTATAGGTTAAGCATATGTATTGCATTGTGTATTGTCTTTGAGTTTATCTGAATCATTTAATTGTTATAACAAACAGAAAGCAGACTCACTGCCAGTGTCTCACTATTTGATTTTTTGTTGATTTCATTACATTTTTGTCAACAGTGGTCAATTATAAGAACTTAAAGACGCGCAATTTAGATTTCAAGTCATTAAAAGGCGAATGAGCATAGTTCTGACCTGGGGCAAAAGAAAAGATCAAATAATGGGGATGTAGAGAGAAAAAAGCCACTTGGAGAACATAAAAAATGTTCTACGCATTTTATACATTAAATTATAAAGGGACTTACTACTCTTGTATTAACCAAGGAAAATAAACCAAATCCATGCCTGACAAACGTGTGTTTTTACAATTTCTTATGACAGTGAATTATGTCACCATGTTTACTTGAGGTAACTGGAGTCAAAACGTTTTTTACCCCATGTAGATCAAAAGCCTTGACTATAAAAATGACTCATTAAAATCGCTAATCGATTATTTTTATATTGGTGAATCTGTGATTTTTTTCTTTGTCCCAAAGCAGCTTTACATTTTTAGATTGTCTTCTAATATCTAAGCCCAGAACACAAACTGAGCAAGCCTAGGGCAACAGTGGCAAGGAAAAACTCACTAAACATCATAAGGAAGAAACTTTGGGAGGTCCAAGACTCAAAAAGGGACCAGACCTTATGGGCGGCTTAGATGATATACGTAAGAATTAAACAAAGTTATCTAATTAATGACAGTTTGAATAAACAGAAGCGACATAAGTATGAACACAGTAGTGAAAATAAATAAGAATATTGAATAGAGTGATGTTAACATGAACATATAGGCATTGCAAGGGTTTCTCGCCCATAAGCTTCATGCATGTAGTCTTGGGATTTGTTTGAAAAATGATCCCATCATCAAGACTTCAAATACCTCAAAGACCTCATCAGCTCACTCAGGTTCCCACTTGTGCCCATGATTTGCTGATTTGGCCCGACCACCTGCCAAAAATGGGCACAAGCTTAATAATCATCAGTTTATGTGCTATTTATGGTTCATTTCCATTCGCCCTGCAAAAAACAGACTTTAAGTCAGTATTTGGATAAGAGTCAGACTTGCAGACAAAGCGTTTCCTCGATTTACCCGATCAGAAGTTGCTTCATTTGTTAGCGAGCGTGACAGCGATCAGTGATTCTTTGCTATTTTACCGCTCTGCGTGGGAGAACTCGGTTTGTTCCATCAGCAGAAGCACATCCGACTCTGCCACACATAAATAATGAATTACAAGTTGAGGAGACTTTTTTTTTTTTTTTTTTTTTTTACCTCGTTTAGCACACTCGAGCCCGGTGATGTATCGCGCGTGTCATGTTATCTATGATTTGCGGCTCGCCGCACGCCAGCCGAAGAAAACAAGGTGCTGAGAAGAAACGTTTAAGATGTCTAAATCAGAATGCATGAGCACCTTATGAGGGATTATTCCGACTTACTGTTTGCTAAATCAGGGAGCGGATCGATACCGGGTTCCAGGAGACCGGTGGTGCTCCGTCACTGTCGCGCTGCCGCTGCCGGTCCTGCCGCGCTTTTGTAGCTGCTAATGGATTGACAGGAGCATGGCTGGAATAAGACGAGGCGATGCAGCGTGGCGGTGCAGCTATACACTATCACATCCTACTGTAGAGACATTAGAACAAACACCTTCACAAACACCCAAGTCCCTGCCTAAATACTAGTGGAACATCTGGAAAAGTGTTCAAAATCTACTGGATTATCTTAAAACACCTGAAAATGTGTTAAAGCATCAGTGGATCAACTGCAAATATGTCCAAATACCAGTGGATTAAAAGGCTTAAAAAGACTAGTGGATCATATACAGTGTCCAAACACCAGTGGATCACCTGATCTTGTGATATGTTGATTGTTCAAACACTAGTGGATCACCTGAAAAGGTGTTCAAGCATTAAGATTCAGATCTTCTGATGTCTTGAGTGTTCAAGCTGAAAGTGGATTATCTGAAAGGCGTCGAAGCAACAGCTGATCATCTGTAAAAGGTGTACAAATACCAGTGGATCATCTGAAAAAGTTTCTAAGCATTAGTCGATCTTCTGATATGTTAAGTGTTCAAACACTAGTGGATTATCTTAAAAGACAGTCGATTAATATTCCCAAACAGCAGTGTTTAATCTGAAAGGGTTTCCAAACACTAATGGATCACCTGAGGTGTCCAAACATTAATGAATGTTCTGATGTTTTGAGTGTCCAAACACTAGTGGATTATCTGAAAAGTGTCGAAAGAGCAGTTGATTATCTGTATAAGGTGGAAAATACTAGTGGATCATCAAAGGTGTCCAAACACTAGTGTATAATCTGGAAAGGTGTTGAAGCAGTAGTGGATCACTTGGAAGTTACATGAATGCTTTTGGATCCTCTGAAAGGGTGACCAGACAGTAATGGGTGATTAAGAATGTGTACATGTACAGATAAATCATCTGGAAAGATTTACGAGTAGTAGTGAATCGATAGGAAAGGTGTCCAAACACTAATGGACAATCTGAAATGTGCCTAAGCATGAGTAGATCATCATTTTATCACCTGTAAATGCTTCTAAACACTAGTGAATGATCTGTCAGTGTGTTCAAACACTAGTGAATAATCCAAACATGAGTGAATAATTAGGAAAGTAAAAGTACTGGATCCTCTGAAAGGGTTCCCAAGTAGCAATGTATGACCTAAAACAGTGACCAAAATACCAGTGGATCATTTGGAAAGATTTAGAAACAGGAGTAGATAAAAAGGAATTAGAAATATTGAGTGGTGCATCAAGGGGAATGGTGTCCAAACAGTAATGGATCACCTGAAACGTTAATGGATTTTCTGATGTGTTGAGTGTTCAAACGTTGGGTTATGTGGATTATCTGAAAAATGTCTAAAGAACACTCAATCATCTGCAAAATACTAGTGGATCATGTGGACGGTCATCCAAAATCTAGTGGATCAAATATCCAAACACCAGTGCATATTCTGTAGTAGTATTGGATCAAAAGGAATGGTTTCCAAATACAGTGGGGCAAAAAAGTATTTAGTCAGTCACTGATTGTGCAAGTTTTCCGTAGAAAGATGAGAGAGGTCTGTAATTTTCATCATAGCTACACTTCAACTATGAGAGACAAAATGAGAAAAAAAATCCAGGAAATCACATTGTAGGATTTTTAAAGAATTTAATGGTAAATCATGGTGGAAAATAAGTATTTGGTCACCCACAAACAAGCAAGATTTCTGGCTCTCACAGACCTGTAACTTCTTCTTTAAGAAGCTCTTCTGTCCTCCACTCGTTATCTGTGTTAATGGCACCTGTTTGGCCTTGTTACCTGTATAAAAGACACCTGTCCACAGCCTCAAACAGTCAGACTCCAAACTCAACCATGGCCAAGACCAAAGAGCTGTCGAAGGACACCAGGAAGAAAATTGCAGACCTGCAGCAGGCTGGGAAGAGTGAATCTACAATAGGCAAGCAGGTTGTTGTGAATAAATCAGCTGTGGGAGCAACTGTAAGAAAATGGAAGACATTACAAGACCATTGATAATCTCCTCGATCTGGGCTCCACGCAAGATCTCATCCCGTGGGGTCCCATAATGATCATGAGAGAACGTTGAGCAAAAATCCCAGAACTACACAGTGGACCTATGATGACCTGCAGAGAGCTGGGACCAAAGTAACAAGGCCTACCATCAGTAACACCACTAGCCGAGAGGGACTCAGATCCTGCAGTGACCAGGCGTTGTCCCCCTGTGCTTAAGCCAGTACATGTCCAGGCCCATCTGAAAGTTTGCCAGAGAGCCATATGGATGATCCAGAAGAGTGATTGGGAGAATATCAGTGTGGTTCAGATGAAACCAAAGTAGAACTTTTTGGGGAAAAACTCAACTCGTCGTGTTGGGAGGAATAAGAATTCTGAGTTGCATCCCAAGAACACCATACCTACTGTGAAGCAATGGGGGTGCAACAAACCTCATGCTTTGGGGCTGTTTTTCTGCAGAGGGGACAGGACGACTGATCCGTGTTAAGGGAAGAATGAACGGGGCCATGTATCGTGAGATTTTCAGCCAAAACCTCCTTCAATCAGTGAGAGCATTGAAGATGGAACGTGGCTGGGTCTTCCAGCATGACAATGATCCCAAACACACCTCTCGGGCAACGAAGGAGTGGCTCCGTAAAAAGCATTTCAAGGTCCTTGAGTGGCCTAGCCAGTCTCCAGACCTCAGCCCCATAGAACATTTGTGGAGGGAGTTGAAAGTCCGTGTTGCCCCAAAACATCACTGCTCTAGAGGAGATCTGCATGGAGGAATGGGCCAAAGTACCAGCTACAGTGTGTGCCAACCTGGTGAAGACTTACAGGAAACTGTAAGTCATTGTCATTGCCAACAAAGGTTATGTTACAGAGTATTGAGTTGAACCAAATTTATTGACTAAATACTTATTTTACAATTAAATTCTTTAAAAATCCTACAATGTGATTTCCTGGATTTTTTTTCTCATTTTGTCTCTCATAGTAGAAGTGTAGCTATGATGAAAATTACAGACCTCTCTCATCGTTCTAAGTAGAAGAACTTACACAATCAGTGGCTGACTAAATACTTTTTTGCTCCACTGTATCAGTGGATCATCTAGATCATCCAAACACTAATGGATTATCTGTCCAAGTGTTCAAATGTTGATGTTAAAAGGTATCCAGACACTAGTAGATCACATTAAAAGGTATCCAAAGACCGGTAGATCAACTGGAAAAGATTCTGAACACTAGTGAATGATCTAACAAGGTATCCAAACTCTAGTGGATCACGTTAACAGGTGTCCAAACACTGGTGAATAATACAAAAGTGTCCAAACACTAGTAGATCAACTGGAAACGTTTCTAAATACTACTGAGTGATCTATCAAGGTGTCCAAACACTAACGGATTATGTGTTCAACATTGAAGTACGATCAAAAAAATATGTCCACACACCAGTGAGTCATCTTGAAAAGTGACCCATATGTTTTAAAATCTGTTTTAAAATCATTTTTTTATGTAAGTTTGTTCCCTCTGTACAAGTGACAGTAATTCTGACGCTGCCTGCAAGGATTGCTTCTTCTTTACGAATTCATCATCCATCTCTAGAAGTTGATTTTGTATCCCTGAGAGATTTGAATTACCGGGAAAGGCTCTGGCCCCGGTGCACCATGCAGGAGAAACCTTTTCATTCAAGGTCTGAAAAATCGAGCGTCCCTGCAAATCAGCCGAGCGTTAAGGCAATGCTTCTATTCATTTCTTCCACGCTGCAGCGAGGATTTGATTTCATTTGCTCTTGCAGGATGTCACACCAGCCTTTATATAATCGTAGCAAGATGGCCAGTGATGGCAGGAGGACGATTTCTCAAGCAGATGGAAAAATACGAGTAATACCTCCAGTCCATATTCCCCCGGTGAACAGGGAGAAAATCAAAACCAGAAGGGAGAGCAGCATGCTTTTTTTTTTTGTTTGTTTTTTTCCCTCAGATTTGTGTGTTTCATTTAAGCCTGGCAAAATCACAGAAACCACAATTATTGACTGTCTTCATGATTTGAAAGGTCTAGTGTCTCATTTTTACAATTGCCTCTTGTAGGACTGCACAATAAGAGCTGAAACTGTTGGATTAAGCCAGTTTGGGTTAAATGTTCAGATTCCTCTGGCCAAAGCTCGGCCTGCTTATCATACAGCTTCCCCGATTCAAAAGGCGACTCACTAAACGAGAATCTTAGCTGTTACCAGATGATTCACTGATTCAAACACTGACCTGTTGAATGAGAAACAGATATGTTTTGCTAGTAGCAAAAAGAGTCACTGAAACAAACAACGGTAGCTGAACCACAAGGGCATGTGCCTAAATGATTCATTGATTCAAACACACACCTCCTGAATGAGAGAGGTGTGAATCAGAGTCATTGCCAAATGATTCACTGGTTCAAAGTCCTGCTTGTCAAATGGATGTGGAACCAAACCTCGTTCATGACTGAATGATTCACTGATTCAAACAAGTGGATCTCATTTATAGTACAACGACTCACTGAATCAAACACAGACCCACTGAATAACAAGTGGAGCGAATCTTAGGTGCAACAAAACAAGTCTGATTCAAACTTGGACCCACTAAATGAGAGAAGTGACATTACATCATCGGTCATTTGGAGAGAGAAAGAAGCAAATCTTTGATTCACTGATTCAAACACCGACCAGCTGAATGAGAAAGAAATAAGGATTGCTAGTGGCAAAAAGAGTCACTGATCCAAACAATGACAGCCGAACCAAGTGCATGAATCTTGACTGTTACTAAATGATTCACTGATTCAAACACCTGAAACTAATTCAGATATTCTTATTACTTCCTGAATGACAGAGGTGTGAATCAGAGTCATTGCCAAATGATTCACTGGTTCAAAGTCTTACTTGTCAAATGAGAATTGGAGCAATCTCGTTCATGACTGACTGATTCACTGATTCAAAGAAGTGGATCTTGTTCATAGTGGAATGACTCACTGAATCAAACGCTGACCTACTGATAAATATTTGGAGTGAATCTTAGATGTGACCAAACAATTCTGATTCAAACTTGGACCCACTAAATGAGAGCAGTGACATTAATAAATGATTCACCGATCATGTGGAGAGAGAGGAGTGAATCTTAGTGGTTACCAGATGATTCACTGATTCAAACATCTCCTGAATGAGAAAGGTGTGAATCAATTGCTAAATGATTCAGTGGTTCAAAGTCTTACACGTCAAATGAGAGTGGAACCAAATCTCGTTCATGACTGAATGATTCACTGATTCGAACAAGCAGATCTCATTTATAGTAGAATAACTCACTGAATCAAACACTTAGTAAGATTCACCGATCATTTGGAGAGAGAGACGCAAATCTTTGTTGTCACCAGATGATTCACTGATTCAAATACCGACCAGCTGAACAAATGAGAAATAAGGATTGCTAGTGGCAAAAAGAGTCACTGATTCAAACAATGACAGCCGAACCAAGTGCATGAATCTTGACTGTTGAGTCACTGATTCAAACACCTGAAACTAATTCAGACATTCTTATTACTTCCTGAATGACAGAGGTGTGAATCAGAGTCATTGCCAAATGATTTGCTGGTTCAAAGTCTTACTTGTCAAATGAGAATGGGAGCAATCTTGTTCATGACTGACTGATTCACTGGTCAATCACTAACACTAACTGAAAAACAGAGAAGTGGATCTCGTTTATAGCAGAATGACTCACCACCTAAATGAGAGAGGTGTGAATCAATTGCCAAATGATTCAGTGATTCAAAGTCTTACACGTCAAATGAGAATGGAACCAAATCTCATTCATGACTGAATGATTCACTGATTCGAACAAGCGAATCTTATTTATAGTAGAATAACTCACTGAATCAAACACTTAGTAAGATTCACCGATCATTTAAAGAGAGACGCAAATCTTTGTTGTCACCAGATGATTCACTGATTCAAACACCGACGTGCTGAACGAAATCTCACTAATAACAAAAGAGTCGTTTGATTTATTATGAGTCAGGCTGCTCATAATGAGAGTAAATCCAGAAGAGACAGGAGCTTGTTACGTCGTTCTGCGTCTGTTTGTCTCACGTTGTCTCGCTTATGGCTTTCAGTCGTTCCTTAAAATGTAAAGTACAGACGTTTCTGTTAAAATGCCATGTTTCGGTTCTGTCACTGGTAACAGCACACACGCTGCTGTTTTGTCATTGTTAAGCTGACGTGTGATTTCCTGTTGCATCGCTGTTTTGGTAAAAAAAAAAAAAAGGTGCGTTCCCTTAGTGGGAGTGCAGGTTCAGAGAAAGGGGGAAAAACCACCACATCCTGATCTGATAAAAATCACACAGCTGTGCCTACATGCACAAACCCACACAGTGCACCGAGCACGTATTATTACCTCTCTGTGAGAAAGCTTTCTGAGATGTAGAGCCTAAACACAGAGCACAGAATCCCAAATCCGAATAAGAGACGAGCCTATTTGCAGCCTGACTTCCAGAGGAATGCACTGTAAGATATAATTGAATATAATAACAGAACATATTCGTCAAATCAGGATGGGTCAATATTTTGAATCATAATTAATTTTTCAGCATTTCCAGAACATAATCAGTGAGGTATAATCTGTACTGTAGATTGTGCAAAAGTCTTAGGCCACCTTTAGATTAGATATACTATCCTTTTAGCACTGGTATAATGACCCTATATAAATATTTCTGAGACTCGTTATTAGAATCCAACCAGAAAATACAGGCTTTTTATATGCAGTGTTAAAACAGCATAAAATACTCCCCTTACACTTGAGCAGAAGCAGCATGTGGCAGCTTCATCAGGATGCCAAGTTGACCCTTCTACAGTTTGAAGAAGCTTGAACAGGAATGGTCTTTTTTGGAAGGGTAGCAGCCAATGAATCACTTTTTTAGAAGTGGAACAGGGTGAAAAGGTTGAGATTATGCTTAAGCTGATAAAGATTTGAATGAAGTTTGAAATTTTCAGCTTCAGTCATCTACAATATATTATTTATGGTCAGTGATATAATATCACTGCTTTAACAACAAATCTAGTGGTGGCCTAAGACTTTTGCACACTACTGTATATAAGGGTATATTCAATATAATAAGAAAAAAGTGGCCCAATATGTTTGGCCAAGTGCGGATTTGTGTTCCAAAACTTTTGGTTAGGTGTGGGTTTGTGTCCCAATACTTTTCGTCGCATGTCGGGGCGTGTCCCAATACTTTTGGCCAGGTGCAGATTTGTGTCTTAATAGTTTTGGCCAGGCGCGGATTTGTGTCCCAAAACTTTTGGTTAGGTGTGGGTTTGTGTCCCAATACTTTTGGCCACATGCGAGGACATAACTCAATTTCTTTTGGTTGCATGATTTAAAATTTTCAAACTTAAATCTATTACAAATGGTAAATCAAAGAATAATAATAATAATAATAATAATAATAATAATAATAAGGAGCAGAAAAAACTACAAGAAGAATGAGGAATAACAACATACAATACTTTTTGAGCACTGTATAATACAAACATGATAATGTTTATATCCTATTCCTTATACATTCATATTAGTGCATTAGTGTTACAATAGAAAGTGCCTAAGTTCCACATTTTATGGTTACAATATCTTATTACTCCATCCTTTCCATCTAAGATTGCTCTAACCGTTTGACAGAGTACGCTGAAAATAGCAAAGGTCTCAGAGATCCTGAGTGTTTGATAAGCGATGAATTTTATTCGGAAATCTAGATTTCAGTAACTCTGGGCGCTCAGACGTACAGTAAACTCATAGCCGCTGGTTTCGTTTGTCATTTATTCGAAAACATCCAGTTAGCCTATGATGTCAGAGCACGAATGAGTTGTTTCTGACGGTTTCAGATTGTATGCTGGTTCGAACCGTACAATATTCACACCTCTGCATTTTACCTTTACAGAACGGAGCAGACGTCTTTATCCAGAGTGACTTGCAGTTACCAGCAGTTGAAGGTTAAGAGACTTGCTGAGACAGCTTTCTGATTCAGGGCCTTAACCCTCAAACCGCCACTTTAAAAGTTCAGCTGTATAAACGTACTTCATTTAGGTTTAGGTTAAGTTTGTGTTTCTCAATAAAAGCATAATCCTAAAAGTAGGCAAAGAGAAGCCAGTTAAGCAAATAAGACCAAATATTATACTTGGCCATTTATTTAGTGAGGAAAATGATCCTATAATACATTTTTTGTCAGTGGTAAAGTATGTGGCTCTGTGCTTTCGGTATCCGGTGTGCCCCCTTAAACGTTTTTAGTAACTGGTGAGCAGTTCTGGAGGAATTTTAGCCCATTCCTCCGTACAGAACAGCTTCAGCTCTGGGATGTTGGTGGGTTTCCTCACATTAGCTGCTCACTTCAGGTCCTTCCACAACATTTCCATTGGATTAAGCTCAGGACTTTGGCTTGGCCATTCCAAAACATAAACTTTATTCCTCTGTAACCATTCTTTGGTAGAACGGCTTGGTTCACTTTCCTTTAGAGTTCTCTGACATAATTGAGAATTCAACGATGGCAAGCCGTCCTGCCCAGATGCAGCAAAACCGCAAACCATGATGCTCCCACCACCATGTTTCACAGATGCTATATCACAGTGCTTTCCTTTCTCCAAACATAACACATAAGCTTTATTTTGATCTCATCCATCCACAGAATAATCCTCTAGTAGCCTTCTGCAAACTGCAAACTGCAAACTCCTGAATTTCCTCCATCTGTAGCCAATCTGTCTGACTGTGGATTGGTGGGATCTGACCTCTTTAGAGATGGTTTTGTAACCTTTTCCGGCTTGATAAACATCAGTAACTGTTCTGATCTCCTCAGAAATCTCCATTTGTACCATGATACACTTCCACAAACATCTTATGAAGATCAGCCTTTGATAGATCCCTGTTCTTTAAATAAAACAGCACGTCCACTCACACCTGACTAACTTCACCTTCAGATCAACTGCTAATCCTAGAGGTACACATACTTTTGCCACTCACAGATATGTAATACTGGAATGTTGGATTCCTCAGTGAATAAATGACCAAGCGTAATATTTGTATCTCATTTGTTCTATTGGGTTTGCTTTATCCATGAGCTCATTGATTCTCTTCTCATATTTACACAGTCATAAAGACTAAAGAATAGATGGTATATTAGGAAGGAAACATGTCATCTCTTATATGAATCCTCCTAAATCCATCCCTCAATAAATACATAATGTTTTGCTCATGAATGTGTTCTAAAGGCTCCGGTGGTTCTCGTCAAATAACAGGAATAAGAGCCCGGGCTTCAGAGCAATACACAGGCTTATCAGTACAAAATGATACCAGAGCGTATAATATTGCATATGAGCAATTCATGGCCCTCGAAAGTGATCTACCCTAACATCCACCGAGCTAAATAAAAAAGACAATCTATCAGAGAATATTGAGCTCAGGTGCGGGCTTGATGAATGCGGTAGGTGTGAGATAAGGCTTAGTGTTCGTAATATAATGTGATGAGAAAGAGCTCGTTGGAAATTGGTGTTGCCGTTGCGAAAAAGAAAGTCATCAGCAGCGGGTGATATCATTTTCGTGGTAATTTTGAGTCGAGAATTGGTTGAGAACTCGCCCTCATCCGGGCGTGTTGCAGTTATTAGCGCTGAAGCTCGCGGCCGGTGGGAATTCGCTCAGATATCAGGCCAGGCTTCTGCTTTTACACAGCATGTGGTGCAGCAGATGATGGGAAGGCTTGTTTACCCAGAACATATTCAGTGCTATTTTTACAGGATATGTGTGGCGGTGTCATGCTACTGTAATTGGGTTTTAATCGTGGAGATAAATTATTTCTTTTTCTTTTTTTTCCCCTCCAAGGTTAATAAGAAGTTTGGATCTGGGGAGTTCTTTAACGTGAGAGGTTTATTTCAGTTATTATCGCCAGTACAGCAGAATATTATTAGTATTATCAACATGCAGAGTGCTTTCTCTCTCTGGAATCCACGCCTTTTAAATTATCTTCATGGCTGAACCTCTTTCATTCCTGCTCTTCGTCCTTTACGAGACTGATTTGTGATTTGTGCAATTTCAAAAATGCAGTGTCTTACGTTTACTTTGACCTTTATTTCTTTGCAGACAGTATGAACTATTCATTTGTTAATAAATATCCATTTCTACATTTCAGGCCTGCAACACATTCCGGAAAAAGTTGGGACGGGGGTAATTTAGGGCTAGTAATGAGGTAAACAACTAAATAATTAAGTGATTCAAACAGGTGATTAGAATCATGATTTGGTACAAAAGCAATATTCATTAAAGGCTGAGTCTTTGAGGAGTAAAGATGATCAGAGGATCTACAGTTTATCAACAAATGTATAAGAGAATGATTGAAATTAAAAACAATGATCCTCAAAGAAAGACTGGAAGGGATCTCCATATTTCTCCCTCTACAGAGCATAATATCATTAAACGATTCAAGGAATCTGGAGGAATTTCCTTAAATGCCTAAACTGAAGAGGGGTGATCTCCGCTCCCTCAGACGGCACTGCATCAAGAACCGTCATTCATCAATAGCTGATAGAACCACATGGGCAAGGGATTCCTTTATCAAACCTTTATCAAGCTCTACAATACAGAGTTACATTCACAGATACCACTTAAAACGTTACTGTGCTAAAAAGAAGCCTTATTTTATAACCATGTCCAGAAGCAGCGTTGACTTCTCTGGGCTCGGAGCATCTAGGATGGACCATCACACAGTGGGAACGGGGATTTGGCTTAGACCCATCAGTATAACAGATCTTTCTTGGAAGAAATCCACTCTTAAGTCCAAAAACCAGGCTCTTTTATGGGGTCGGGTCAGGGCCCTTGGTGGATCTTTTACACTTCTGTGATTTTAGAGCAACATGAGCTGCCTTCAAGGCGACATCTTTTCCAGGGACATCCATGTATTTTTCAACAAGACACTGCAAAACAAGCCAAATCAGAAAACGTTAGGACTGAAATATATAAATCCCTTCCAATCTATCTTTGAGGAACATTGTTTTTAAAAATTTCAATCATTTTCTCACACATTTGTTGACACTGGAGATCCTACTGTTTAAATTTCCATTTCCATACTGTCTTAACTTTTTCTGTATCAAACAAAGGCAATGGATCTCCTTACATGATATATAAACTCTAACTAGAGCACTGACGAAGCGATTCAGCCTTATTAATCTGCATCGTATCATTATGTTTGTCCAGATCCTCAGCAGGGAGAACGGAAAGCAGCACCCGCGGTCCCCGCAGTATTAAATGTGAAATCTGAGCTTATAAAGTGGAGGTGTATAAAGTGTATTAGCTTCTGGCTACACAGGATGTGAGAGGGAATTTTATATCTAAGAAAGTCTCCTCATAAACTAAATCATTCAGCTATAAAAGTCTGTACGCTGAGAATCGTTTCCAAATGGAAGCACAGACGAAAGATGTGCCTAATGTGCGTGTTTTTTTTTTTTACTGGTTGGTATTTGACTACATTTGCATTTTGAGGAGATTGTAATTACAGATTAACTGCTGTGCCACAAGGGCATCTCCTAAACCACGAAAGATTAAATATGCTGCTTTCCTAAGCAAACAACCTCATGAGGCGGCTTTAGGTTTTTTAAGTTACCTACCCTAAACAAGGTTCTCTGCACTAATTTAAATAAGCAAAAATAATCCTGTGTGTTTCTTATGAGGGTTGCTTGTACTACCACAGGCCCACCCCTAATATCTAACGGACTCTCAGATTGACACACCATAAAGGTTTGATTGTCGCTGCCACTAGAGGGCAGTTAATGTGCATTTGTGTGCCAACATCGAGCTGGATCCTCAGCAGAGGCACAGCCTGGGCTGGTGAGCACAAATTAGCACAAATTACACAATGGACCTTTGTAGAGGATTGTTTGGTATATGAGGCCTCTGGATGTGACCATGTATGCAAATAAAATTGTAAAAGAGAAGATGGGACTCGAACTTGAGTAGAACTCGAGCAGAACATGAGCTAAACAACTGTGTGATACAAAAAGTGAGTGGAGAGGAAGAGAGGACTCTGATTAAATGTATAATGAGCTGCAGACACTCACAGCGTGAAAAAAGCAGACCTAAAGAGGGTCTGGTGAGAAACTGAAATACTGAAGTTTGAGAGCAAGCTAAACAAGAAAACAAACCGAAGATGTGGAGTCATAAAGGTGTTTTCGTGAATCAGAAGCGTGGGTGGGCAAGCGTTAGACAAAGCGAGCTGAGAGAGAGAAACAGTGATTTAAATAGTTAAATTGTCTGATTTGTGTTAAGAGGAAGTTTGAGAGAAAATGGATCCATTTAAGGTTTGTGAAAAGGGCAGGAAATGTAAGCGAGTGCTTTGTGTTGTAAAACTAATATTGTGTTGAGTTTGGGAGGTCTAGATAGATCTCAGCCTTAGTTTGTTGGTTTATTTCCTTTGATTTCAGTTCTGCTAAAGCTTCCAGGAAGCTTTAAAATCAGTTCTTTAGATTTAGTTGCTGTTTTAGAGGCCAGTCGTTATTCTTTAACCCTGCTTCAACCCGGAATCTTTTGTGCTTACAGTGCTGTGCAAAAGTCTTAGGCCACATTAAATTAGGTGTTCCAATGTTTTAGCAATGTCTCTTTATTAAAATGCAACCAGAATACAGGAAATGTGTGTGCAGCCTTTAAAATACTGAACAGAAAAAACAGCTTCTAGGCTACAGTCATAAGTATTTAGTCTTTCTTGAGCAACAGCAGCATCTGGAAGCTTCATCGAGATGCCAGGTTAGAAATTTGATCAGGAATGATCTTTTTGAAAGGGTTGCAGCCAAGAAACCACTTTTTCAGAAGGGGAACAGGGTGAAAAGGCTAAGATATGCTGAAACTGCTAAGACTGGAATGAAGCTCAGTGGAAAAGAGGATTATGTTCATAATACCCTTGCTATAACAACAAATCTAATGGTGGCCTAAGACCTTTGCATAGTACTGTAGATCAAACAGCCTCTGCAGGTGACAAAATGTCATATTACGTATTTCTATGCATTGTCATAAAAGGTGTTGATATAACAAATTGTATATGTTTACGAATTAAAAGGTATTTAGTTAAAAATGCTTTATATTTAATTTCGTTTCCTAGAGAGTTTGTCATTTGGAAAATCAACCAATGCTCTCTGGACCATTGGTGCCCAAAACTTTGCCACATGGACTTTTGTGGTTAAACCTGCTGGCTGTAAATGTTCAGCGCTTCAGTATTAACTTCCCAGAACGTGCTCACATTACTCAATTCTGAATTGACATTTCTATTTACTTCCTGTATGAGATCAGACGTTGGGGGCCCGTCAGCTCTCAGGGCCCCAGGCTATTACCAGGCTTCCTGTACACGACTCTCTCTCTCTCTCTGTGTGATCAGAGTAATGTTCTCTGGAGGCCATGCTAAGCGTATCAGAGTGCAGAAAAGCCTTGTGCATTCTCCACCTCAAGGTAAGAGCCGGCTCTGTAAGTGGAATTGATGCAGGAGCTCGGTGAGGCTTTTTGAAAGGGGCAGGTGAAAGGGATGGGCTCTGGCCCATAATCTATCAGTGTCGGGAGGATGATGAAGGGACTGGGAGACAGCCAAGGCCACGTTCACCTATGCCATGCCGGAGTAACGTCCCGACCCCGTTTTGTCGCTGGCTGAATTCATAAGCCAGGAGAGAGAGGGTGCTTTCACCGCCAGCAAAGTCAAGAGGCTCTGACTTACATAAAACATCATGATAAATGCAATGCCAGAGCAGAAAACAGGGATCCAGCCGCTGGCCTTTTGCTCACAAGCAGTCTGCCTGGGTCTGAACTAGGGCTCTTTTAAGAACGTTATCTTAATAGCAGAACCTGATCTTGCTCTCTGGTGTCACCCAGCTCGGGGCTTTTTCCCCCTCGGCGTCCGCTCTGACCTTTTGACTGCTCGTTTGGGGTCTTGCCAGCATCTTTTTGTAAAACTGCTCCGTGATATTGTTTGCTGTTAAATTCGAGCCCTGCAATCTCAACTCCATAACCTCTGAGCTGTTCCAGTCCCCTATCACAACTACTAACCTGCTTCGATGAATTGCCAAATTCAAAGTCAATTTTACATCCCTAGCACTTTTTACAACAGAGCACTGCTTCACCAAATGCAGCTTTACAAATATCAGATATCTAGGCCCAAATCCCTAAATGTGGTGGCAGCACATTCCTGGAAAAACTCCTTAAATGATATAAGGAAGACACCTTGGGAGGACCAATACTCAAAAAGGGACCCTGGACAGTTATCTAATACTAAGTTTAAAGTGATAGTTTAAATAAACAGATTCTAAATAAAAAATGAAAAAGAGAGAACATGTTTAAAGAAAACATAATCAACAAAAAATAAGTAGACTCTGATCAATTAAAGATGTACAAAATAAGATATTGAATATAATAATGTAGAGAATTTGTGGATCATTATTATTTAGTGCAATAAACAGTCATTGTAGGTTCTTGCATTCTCAGGTCAGGAACTTGTGGGTGGCATCTTACCTCTACCGACACCTTCCACATCATTTTATTAAGAATTGAGAGTCATCTGATTTTGAGCATTCATCACTTTAAGTTTGCGTGGTATTTACATTTAGACATTTAGCAGATCTCCATCTCCACAAAGACTTGCAGTCTTGAAATCCAAGCAATTGTGGGTTAAGGGTCCTTAAGCTCAAGGGTGAAACCGTTACACTTGGCTGAGGTGGGATTTGAACCTTTGTCCTTGTGGTATTTACATTTAGACATTTAGCAGATCTCCATCTCCACAAAGACTTGCAGTCTTGAAATCCAAGCAATTGTGGGTTAAGGTCCTTAAGCTCAAGGGTGAAACCGTTACACTTGGCTGAGGTGGGATTTGAACCTTTGTCCTTGTGGTCAAGTGTGTCCGAGACTGAGACGAGACCGAGGCCAGATTAAGATTTCATCATTGAAGAATAACAAATTAATAAAAAATTTCATTTGTAGTTCACTTCATTATCACGCATTATACATGATCTATATTAATAAACAATATTATATTCCATTATTTATTTTGTAAAATACAACACTAATTAATACATCACCTAAAATGATTATGCATTATTATGTTAGTCTATTATATTAAACTAAGGCAGTGGAACTTTTGGAAGGAAATGCTGGTGATGTTTCCCTTCTTCTCTCAAACTTATCCATAATCACCACATAAAGTCACCTGAATACAAACGTCATCCATTCTATCCATTTATTAATAAATGTGAAAATATAATAATAATATTTCCAGATTTTGCAGGCATGGTAAAGTAAAGCAGTGGGTGAAAAACAGACAGAAGCAGAAAGTTCTTTGCATCTATATATTATGCTGAAATAGTTGAACGTAGGTGGGAATATTAATGAAATGAAGCTGAATGTTCACAGGGAACAAGATACATTGAGGTTCGGGTTCAGCCTGCCACTCTTAGCTCTTACCATGGGAGCTCTCATAAATACTACTATGATATTTAGTTTTATGATACGACGATGACGCCATACAAAATGCACAACGACCAGCAGCATCATCGCATCTTGTTTTAAACCATTTTTCTGGGAAAGTTCTTTCTTTGTTCTCAGTTCATTATTTGGACTACTTTTACTTTTTCCTGAGTGAAAGTTCTTGGCTGTTCTACCCCCCATGGGCCTGATGATGAGCATTGTCATGTGTACTGCAGCAGTGACTCATCGTGATTGAGTGAACGGTCCATTTAGGAGTACAGAAGTCAGAAGCAATGCTTCCACATTCAGGATGATTCATCATGTGTCCTACACCATGTGCACTACAGTGGAAGAAATGTGCTGCAATGCACCAGCGCCTTCTGTTTGTTACTTTATGCAAGGCTAAGCAATCTCGTTTCTTTTTTTATGTTATTTCCTTTGCATTCTCATTCTGTTAGCGTTCAGCGGGAAATGTATTTACATTTTTATGGCGAAACAAAGTTGTTAAAAGCGGCAGTAACAGAATCGGGCACAGGTCTGACTTTGTATTGTGTGGTTGTTTTTTTACAGGTATTGCTGTGGATAAGAGGGGCTTTGTGTATTTTGTGGATGGAACCACCATCCAGAAGATCAACGAGAGAGGGGTTTTGACTACCTTCATTGGCTCCAACGGCCTTTTGTCTGCTCAGCCGCTCAGCTGCGATGCCCGCATGGACATCACGCAGGTATCGAATGAAACGTTATATGTATGAACATAAAGACAGATGTAAGTGATTTCAACATTAGAGCAAAAGGACAAGTCTATCGGGGACAACTATAATTGAAAGGAGGCTCTAGTTACCCTGTTAGGCTGCTTCTAGCCTCTACAAGATGAGATATGGTTGGGCATGGATACATAGATGTTCCATATGGTATCCTGCAGCACATTTACCCACAGATGTTACAGCTGGGCTATAGATCCTGCACATTCGTAGGTTTCCAAAGCAGTCATTCCAGCTGGTCCATAAATGCTCAATTGGTGATAAATCTGGCAACCAGGCAGGCCAAGGAAATGTTTCAATGTGGCCGAAACATTCCTGGGAATCTCTTGCTGTGTGTGCAAAATGCCAGTTGGAAGCCCTGCCTTGAGGATGTCCTGCACACATTGCTGAGTTGTTAGTGTCCCTCGTGTCACTACTATAGGTGACCGCCTGTTGTATGCGATGGCTCCCCAGATCATCACACCAGCAGCTGGGCAGTGTGTTTCTCCACAGCAAAGGCAGGATTAAAGCGTGTGTTTACGTCACCACGAGGCCTCCATACTCAAACCCGATCGTCGTCGGATCCCAAACAGATCCTGGATTTGACATTAAAGATGATACAGTATTTTCATTTTGGGTGACATTTAGTTTGAACTCCACTATATTTCATAGTCAAATATCTTACTTTTTTACTCCAGGACTTTATGTTAAATCTGTCATTCTTTTGGGCTTATGTGTGCAAAAAAACGTAACATACAGAAACCTTACCTTGGCTATCTCTACTTTAACTCAGTACATGGTTTGTATACTTCATCCACCGCTGGTGTCATTGCAGTGCTAAGAATGATCCACCACCCAAACAATACCTGATCTGTGCTGGTCCTGTGGGGATCCAGACCATTAGAGAGCAGAGTAAATGGGACAAACGAAGCATGTAGAGAAGCAGTCTGTAACTGTAGAACTAGTGGTCTGTGAGTGTATAAATAACTATACACTACAGTATGTTTCACAACACTGTACGTTAAAAATGTACCGTCCCTCATATATATGTATCCCATTTGATTTCCTTTCTATTCGACTTAATCTAGGAGGATAGCTTCACCATTTGAGCCTGGCTCCTCTCAAGGTTTCTTCCTTAACTGTCTCGGGATGTTTTTCACCGCTGTCACCCCTGACTGCTCCTTCAGGGTCTAAGCTCTTTGTAAATAAATTGAACTTCATTCAACAATAACGTTGGCAGAGCAGTTTTAGATGCTCAGCCTTGGGCCTCAGAGTACAGCTCCATCCATGGATTCTAATGTCAATGGTTGAATGGCTTCATCAATTCATTGTCCAGTTGCTTTCTTTAAAGCGTTTCATTAGTTATCAATCTAGGACAAACACCTAACAGTGCTGCAGCCTCCTTGGACACTCTCAGAACACTTACTAGGGGTGATGGTAGGGGTGAGACTCAGGTACTCGCCCCTGGTGAAGCTGAGAGGGAATCGGGTCAATACACATTGAATAAGGGAACCTTTAAGGGTCCCAGTAGACCCAGAAAACCTACACCTGCTGGACTTTGCATGATGCTATGGAACCTTCTGGACTTTGTACAGTGCCAGGACCCACGACACAACTCCATACCCTACAGGGACCAGCGGACACCAGTGCTCTACTTACTGGGCCATTCTGGTTCGTATCCCACCTCTGGCGAGATCAGGTCTATCAGTTATGGTTTGTTGCGGTTTGATTCCTGACAGCTATATAGTCCTGTATCTCACGGGGGCTTGGGTTGTCGAATCTCATTCCTCTTCGGGTGGGGCCCGGGTGAACGGTTGCCACATGGCCAGATCAGGTTACCCCCACACTGCACTATTCAAGGTGAACTTGACTGAGTTCTCATAACTGTGCAAACTGTGCATAGATTGATACCCGCTTTTTCCTGAAATTCATTTAGACATGCATTAGACCTTTATTTGATCCAAACTTTTACATTATCCACGGGCTAATTAAAAGGTAGCGGTCGTTTAGCTTATATTATATCCTAACATCTGGCGCTAGAAAACCGTGCTGCGAGACGACGGGGAATATTTAAATTTTATTATTTAAACACATGCACTTAAAACAAAGTTTCTCTAGACAATTATTGTCTATGGAACAACTACAGTCTCACGAGAGGTGGGCAATGAGATGCGTGTTGAGAGTTAACAAGATAGACAGACTTAATCCTGAAGGCCAAAGTGCCCGGTGCCATGGAATTATGCTGGCATCATTAAAAGTGGGCAGGGTTTGAAGAAGCAGGGGTGAGAAGAAAGAATGGAAAGAGGGTGGAATTATTCACTTTCAGGACCATTTTTTTCCAGAATGAGGGGCATTTAGGACACATTTGGATTATGTAGACTAATAACCCCGGGGAGGGGTGGATAATGGGTGGATAAGGCGGGTGAGTCGGGCGCTGGCGTGATATCTGAGTGAGATTAGTGCGGATTATGTTCATATCTGCATGCATGTTGTAGGTGGGTCAATATGGCTCGGAACACGTGTTAATCAGATGCTAATTGATGCCAGCCAGCCTCCCCCAGCTGATCTGTACCAAACACCAGCTTACTGCTGTGTGTGTGTGTGTGTGTGTGTGTGTGTGTGTGTGTGTGTGTGTGTGTGTACGAGAACCAAGCCTAATGTGTCCTGCTCTGGTGGATTTCTCAGCCGAGCGAAGCATCAGCTCTCTCCTCCTCCCCACAGGTGTTTGCCGTGGCATGAGGCGATAAATAATTCATTAGTGTTTTGACAGGGCATAATGCCCCGTGCACAGAACTGCCACCCCACCGCCACCGCTCCTCTGCTTCTCCTCAGCCCTGCAGACAGGTCGGCCTGTGACTGAGGAGGTTCACGTCGAGCGCTACAGTCAAGACGCTGCTTGAGGAAGTTAAAAAAAGCCCGAACCCTGAGAGCTCTTATTAACTCTTCAGTGCAGAAGGGAACACGACCTTCCACAAAATAATGCTTTTCAATATGGGGCAGAAGAAGGCTGGTTTATTTTTATTTTGAATTCTGCAGTTGACAGAAACAGTTTTTTTCTCTCTTTTCAAATATTATTCCTATATATCATATATTTTCCACGTCACTGGACACTTCATAGTCAGGAGGAACCTCCCAAATATCTGATAGCTGTTTCAAATAAAAATGACAGCTACGTCTGGACAGGGGGATCTGGCATGTTCTCACGACGTTCTGTTTTCATTTGATTTTTGGTCCTTTTGGGTTCCTTTGAGTTCTTCTGGATTCCTCTGGGACCTTTATGTTTTCATGTCCCCATGCTTCCTTTGGTTACTTCAAAGTTTCTTTTTGTTCTTCTGCCAATCTTCAGGGTCCATCTTCTTCCTTTCCATCCTCTCGGTTTCTCTTGGTACTTCTGGGTTTGTTTTCTTGGTGTTTTTAGGGTTCCTTTTTGTCCTTCTATGTTCCTCAAGATTTGACATGTTCTTTCGAAATCTGTGCTCCTCTCCTGGGTACTCTGAGTGGGTTCCACTTTGTGTTACTGTGCATTCTTCTGAAATCCCATGGATCCTCTTGTGTTCATCTGAGTTCATCTGGGTTCCTCTGACCCTTCCAGTTTATTTTTCTTGGCTTTTGGAAGTTATTTTCTTTTATCTGTGTTCTTCGTGGTTTATCTGGTTTCTCTTGTTGCTTCTGGGTTTCCACTCGGTTCGGGGATTTGGGGATATCTCTTTGTTTATCTGTGTTCTTCAGAGTTCTTGTGGGTTTCTCTGGGACCTTCTGTGTTGCTGCAGCGTATGTGGGTTCCTCTGGGTTCTTCTAGGTTCATCCCTAACAAAAAACTTTGGCAAACTCTCACAGCAGATGCAGTACTGAATGCACCATTCCAACCTTCACTGTCAGACTGGAACAGTTTGGAAACTTCTGCGTCCACAGCTCAGGTGTTGTAGATACAACCAAAGCCCTAAAAATCAGCCTCTGTGTGGCATTATACCTAGAAGTAGGACCGGGCATAACAGGGAAATGCGAAATGTGGTCCTACCATCTGCACCCACAGCCAAGGCCACATCATCCTGCACTTGATCTTATCCGTCTAAATCCCTGTCCTTTGGATTTATGGGGGGTACATTTCTACATTGCTCCACTAATCGTAATTAATCTTGAGTCCATTCTCGTCCTGTGCGTTACATACAGTAAGCACTAATGTTTCTTTAACCTTTGGCAAATTTCTGGCTGCTGGGTTTGTCTGAAGTCCTCGGGGCTCCTCCGGGTTCCTCTGGGTTTTTATGGCTGTATTATGGAGGTACAGTTGCAAGAACACCCTTTGGAGTGACCTGATTTCAGAACAGATTATGGCCATGCTTCATTATTTTGTTCCTTGCTACAACATATTTGCTGCGGGTGTTTTCTTTTTTATTATTACTTCGTTTTTCCTGAACGCTGACTCTGGATCAGCGCTAAGGAGATGCTGAGGATAGGAGATGATATGAAACAGCTATGTAGTGTTAATCCAGAGTCAGTCTTTTGTGTGTAAAAACAACAAGCCTGGGGGTACAACTTCAAGAAAAGTTTGTGAACCCTCTGGAATGGCTTAGATTCCGTAATCTGTTGCACTCTAGACTTTTGTAATACCCTTTGAGACTCCATTTCCTCCTGCTTCCTAAAATCTGATAGTTGCAGTCACGGTCTCTCTTTAACCCCTCTGATTTAGGTTCACTGGAAATGGCAGGACTAAAACGGACAAAGTGGAATCAGTGATTAGGCTCCAGCTGACCCAGATTCGGACCCGGTCTGGAGCACATTCATTTCTTTCATTTCACACAAGCCAGCAAATCCTCATTAGCAGTCCATGCCAGGTTTCACTGTCAGACAGAGCGACTCATTACAGCCTGCAACCTGCACTCTACTTCACTCTACTCTACTCCACCGTTCTGCAGCAAGCATCGGGGAAAAAAACGTCATAGATTAAAATATATAGTGTACTTTAATTAAATGTTGAGCCGTCTATAAGTGCTACTAGGTCGATAAAATGGTTTAACCACCACCATGATTTAAAATCTTACCATGTAACCAGCTTGTTACTGAAAAAATCTGCTCGAGCTGAAGCCTCACTAATTTTATCAGCCCTCCTGCCCGGCACTGAACCTGCTCTTGACAACCTGCAGTGATTCACAGTGTCCACTAATGCAGCCTCATATCACACAGGCTGTAATTTGGCACTGATCACGGTTATTATGTGACATTTGGTGGTGGAGTGTGTACTACGGTGTGAAGGAACACTGCAGGAACCGCAGCAACTGCAGGAAGGTTAGAACTCAGAATCTGATCGAGAGGAACCAGCTGTGCCAGAGATACGACAATAGAGACATAAAGATATTTATATTCAGATTGTGGGCGTGTTATTCAGATTACTGCATAATGAAATACTGGATCTGAAACAGCTAATGCAGATTGTGTGTGTGTGTGTGTGGGTGTGTGTGTGTCTGTGTGTGTCTGTGTGTGTGTGTGTGTGTATGCGTTTGTGATTTTGAAAGTACTGTGGGCTGAGAAAGGCACTTTATAAACATATTGATATAATTTTCTTAATCTACAGTGTTTGTTAAACTACAACTGTGCTTGAAATGTGGCAAGAAGAAAGCATACAGTGGTGTGAAAAAGTGTTTGCCCCCTTCCTGGTGTCCTATTTTTTTGCATGTTTGTCACACTTAAGTGTTTCGGAACATCAAACCAATTTAAATATTAAAAGACAACACAACTAAACACAAAATGCAGTTTTTAAATTAAGATGTTTATTATTAAGGGAGAAAAAAATCCAAACCTACATGGCCCTGTGTGAAAAAATTGATTGCCCCCCCCCTAGTTAAAGCATGACTGTCCCAGTTCACTGTATCTAGCCACACCCAGGCCTGATTATTGCCACACTTGTTCTCAGTCAGGACATCACTTAAATAGGACCTGCCTGACAAAGTGAAGGACACCAAAAGATCCTTAAAAGCTACACATCATGCCGAGATCCAAAGAAATTCAGGAACACTTGAGAAAGAAAGTAACTGAGATCCATCAGTCTGGGAAGGGTTATAAAGCCATTTCTAAAGCTTTGGGATTCCAGCGAACCACAGTGAGAGCCATTATCCACAAACTTGAAGACTTGGAACAGTGGTGAACCTTCCCAGGAGTGGCCGGCCGACCAAAATTACCCCAAGAGCGCAGCCACGACTCATCCAAGAGGTCACAAAAGGTCACCCCACAGCAACATCCAAAGAACTGCAGGCCTCACTTGCCTCAGTTAGGGTCAGTGCTCATGCCTCCACCATAAGAAAGAGGCTGGGCAAAAATGGCCTGAATGGCAGAGTTCCAAGACAAAAACCACTGCTGAGCAAAAAGAACATTAAAGCTTGTCTCAATTTTTCCAGAACACATCTTGACTTTTGGGAAAACATTCTGTGGACTGACGAGACAAAACTCTTTGGAGGGTGTGTGTCCCATTACATCTGGTGTAAAAGTACCACAGCATTTCAGAAAAAGAACATTATAGCAGCAGTAACATATGGTGGTGGTAGTGTGATGGTCTGGGGCTGTTTTGCTGCTTCAGGACCTGGAAGACTTGCTGTGATAAATGGAACTATGAATTCTGCTGTCTTTCAAAAAATCCTGAAGGAGAATGTCCGGCCATCTGTCCGTGACCAAAGCTGAAATGAACTTGGGTTCTGCAGCAGGACAATGATCCAAAACACACCAGCAAGTCCACCTCTGAATGGCTGAAGAACAACAAAATGAAGACTTTGGAGTGGCCTAGTCAGACTCCTGACCTGAATCCTATTGAGATGCTGTGGCATGACCTTAAAAAGGCCGTTCATGCTGAAAAACCCTCCAATGTGGCTGAATTACAACAATTCTGCAAAGATGAGTGACCAAAAATCCTCCACAATGCTGTAAAAGACTCACTGCAAGTTATCCCAAACGCTTGGGTGCAGTTGCTGCTAAGGGCGGCCCAACCAGTTATTAGGTTTAGGGGTTCAATCACTTTTTCACACAGGGCCATGTAGGTTTGGATTCTTTTCTCCCTTAATAATAAACACCTTCATTTAAAAACTGCATTTTGTGTTTACTTGTGTTGTCTTTGACTAATATTTAAATTGGTTTGATGTTCTGAAACACTTAAGTGTGACAAAAAAAGGAAATCAGGAAGGGGGCAAACACTTTTTCACACCACTGTAAGGGTTTGTGTCCCAATACTTTTGTTCTCATGTGGGTTTGTGTCCCAATACTTTTAACCTTATGTGGGTTTGTGTCTCAATACTTTTGGCCTCATGTGTTTTCATGTATGTTTGTATGCATGTGTATTGTAATCACAGTTAAAGTGTTATTCTACTCAAAATGAAGTCTTCCACCTGTCCTGTGCTAGAGCGACTCGACAGTGAATAAATAGGCTTACTTTCTGTCCAGGTACGTCTGGAGTGGCCCACAGACCTGGCCATCAACCCCATGGACAACTCGCTGTACATCCTAGACAACAACATCGTGCTGCAGGTGTCGGAGAACCTGGAGGTGCGGATCGTAGCCGGCCGTCCCATCCACTGTCAGGTCCCGGGTCTGGACCACTCACTTCTCGGCAAATTAGCCGTCCATTCCACTCTGGAGGCGGCCAAAGCCATCGCCGTGTCGCATCAGGGCCTGCTGTACATCGCCGAGACGGACGAACGGAAGATCAACCGCATCCAGCAGGTCACCACCAACGGTGAGATCTCAGTGGTGGCCGGAGCTCCGACCGACTGCGACTGCAAAATCGACCCCAACTGCGACTGCTTCGCTGGTGAGTGATTAAAGGTTCTGCTTCCATCTGTACTTTGTTCATAAAATTTTAAAGATGTTAAACATTTCTGCTTAAGAACATCGTCTGCTTAAAAAACTCCTAAGCCTCCTGAAAGTCCTCCTCCCTACTCCTAACAGTTTTTCACCTTAGGAGCTCTTTTAGGGGTTAAGATGCTTTATGGATAACTTTTATCTTTACTAGGATTTACTCCTAACTTTACGATGGAAATGCCCACATTTCTAAGACTTTTCTTTCTTTCTTGTGAAGACACGAGAAAGGTCTGTCACTGAATGACTGTGTGAATGGTTGAGATGGAATTTAAGCAGTGCATCCATTCTGTGGAACCTGAAGCAAGCTAACCAGTTAATAAATTAATTAGATATTAACTCTTTGTTTGTTTTAGGTGTTAAATTAGAATTTCAGCTTTTGCTTTGGCTTACCACACCTACCGGTGCAAGTGCAAACCAGAAAAGGCCCTGCTCCAGCTTGCAGATGTAAAGTCAGAGACTCTAGGTCGTCTGTTGCTGCACAGTTTGTGTTAGTCATCTTCAATCTTCATCAGTGGTTTAATGTGGTGGCCTAACAGTTAAGGTCTTGAACTATGAACTAGAAAGTCAGGGGTTCAAATCCCACCTCTGCCAAGCTGTTGGGTCCTTGAGCAACACCCTTAACCCACATTGCTTGGATTGTAAGACTGTATCAGTTATAAGTCGCTCTGGATAAGGGCGTCTGCTAAATGCTGTAAATGTAAATGTAGATTGGTCCTTACAGGATGATGGTGGCTGGATATTTTTGGTAGGTGGACTATTTCTCAGTTCAGCAGCGACATTGAGGTGTTTACAAACTCAAGCAGCACTGCTGTGTCTGATCCACTCATACCAGCTCAACACACAGCACCTACAATCACCCCCAGTTACTGCAGAATGAACATGCGGGTCCAGTGGGGGTCCAGTGGGGGTCCTGACCATTAGGGAACAGAGTAAAGAGGATGAACAAAGGATGTAGAGAAACAGATGGACTACAGTCTGTCATTGTAGAACTACAAAGTGCTTCTATATGGTAAGTGGAACTTAAAGTAGGAACAAGGAGGTGTATTTTAAACTTGAATGTATCAGATAGTCGGCTGGAAAAGGTTTTTCATGTTTTCTTCTTTCATGTCATGAAATGTCTGCTGGAGGTTAAAAATATTAGATTAGTATTCACATAACCTGTGTGCGTCTGATCAAGATGGAACGATAAATAATGAAGAGTGTCCTCTGAAAAGCCGGAAAGAGAAGCATTTGAAGACATAACAGTCAGGACGGATGAAGTATCTCCACAATCTGTTTTTGATTCACCCTCGAGCTTTTGTTGTCGTGTACTTGCTTTGTGTGTTATTTTATTCATTTTTACCACACAGCTCCGCTTCGCTTATAATGGCATTATTCATTAACCTCCGTCTCAATCCCACGGGACAAAATGTGTTCTGTGTCTTAGGTTTTTTTGGGGCTGAACTGAAGGTCAAAGACGATTTGATTCTGAAGCTTTAGATCGCTAATGGCTTTTTCAATTTGTAACAGTTTTTTTTTCCCCCCCAAGGTGCCCTAAGATTCAAGGACTTGTGATGTAAGTCAGAAAAATGTGGTCTGTCACTGAAGGAGTGTGTAAGAGGTTGAGATGGAACTTAACCAGTGCATCCCTGCCTGTGGAACTTCAAGCAATTAAGATATTAACCCTATTTGTTTTAGGTATTAAATTAGGACTTAGGCTTTTACTTTGGCTTTGCTATACTCATGTAAAATGCTAAACAAAAACTAATTTTGTTTGGATCTGCACCCCGGTATGATCCCCTCAAGTGCCTACCACCCTGAGACACAGCCCAACCATCACCACTGGGACTCGAACCCAGCGGGTGGTGAGCTAGCATATTAGACCACTTTGTCCAAAAACAACATTGCAGTTGGAAAACATTTTGTGGATGAAGCAGACCAAAATAGAGCTTTTTGTTTTAATGACAAGTGTTATATCTGGAGAAAGAAAAACCCTGCATTCCAGCATAAGAACCTTATAGCATCTGTGAAACATGGTGATGGTAGGATCAGATTTTTGGCTATTTTGCTGCATCTGGGCCAGAATAATTATTCTGAATTATAGCAAGGAAAATGTCAGGACATCTGTCCATGAACTGAATCTCAAGAGAAGGTGGGTCATGCAGCAAGACACCGACCCTAAGCACACAAGCCGTTCTACCAAAGAATGGTTACAGAAGAATAAAGTTCATGCTTTGGAACGGCTGAGTCAAAATCCGGACCTTAAGCCCAAGCAAGTTGGGTCCCTTTTTGAGTCTTGGTCCTCCCAAGGTTTCTTCTTTACAACATTTAGGGATTTTCCTTTCCACTGTTGCCCTAGGCTTGCTCAATTTGGGATTGGCCTCAGATAATAGAAGATGATCTAAAATGAAAGCTCCTTTGAAAAAAGCACTATATAAATAAATCTGACTGGATATACAAACTTTCAAACACCATGATACATTCAAGATACACTGTGTGTTCAGATCCATGCTAATGATCTGATTCAAGTTATATGTCTAATGTTGCATCTTTCTGATTTCTGCACCTCTGCATTTGTTTAAATGTCACGTGCACTGGACTATCCAGCAGAGACTGGTGGAAACCGGTGACATTTAACTTTGGGTAAAACTCCCACATAGATCCTAAATTTCACGTTTGATTTGTATTCTAGTTTAGTTTCGTTTGTCTTTAAACTCCAGCATATCGTTTTGGTTTCATTGCAGATTTCTCTAACCATAAAAGCTCATTTTAATGGTGCATGCTGATCTCTCATTTTGAATCCTGTTTAATTTATGTGTAACACTGTGGCTTTCAGCAGAAACAGAACGTGACAGGAAGTGCCCTGGATGTTCTCTGAACTAATCGTGTGGAACAGTGAATACTTCACCCTGGGTCTTTTGCATTTTTCCCATCATGTCACGCTGGTATCAGATGATTACTCTCTTCAGAGGCTTTCATCTGCCATTTCCATTCTGTCCTTCACACTGCGGCCTCTCCATGACACCCTTCCTGCCTATTGGCCCCGAAAACCTCCCGCTTACCGCTTCGCTCATCAAAACACCCAGATATCGATCGTAAGCACTGGGTTCTGTGGAATGAAAATCTTTTTCATCTTTTGAGCTTTGCTCAGTTTAAGCAGAAATAAAAAGAGCATTACTTTAGATCTCTGCCTGGCTTTAAAGCACCCAGGTGCCATAAGGCTGTCATAACCACGTCTTAAACCCCATATGGCATGTTATGGCAGCTGTTAGGAACTTCACGTCAAAAGGAACATGTTGGATAAGCTACTGTGTGATGTTTCGGCAGCCATATCAATGCGATGACGTGGGGTTGGAGCGAATTGACATTTATTTGGGTTAGAGCTGTTATAACATGTTTGAATATTATTTTGAAAGTTGTCATGAACACCAGGTCAGATGTTAGATGTTAGAGGTGGGAGTAAGTCTCGTATGTGCCAGTCATAAGCAAGGCCCATTTATTTTCATAAATATTGATTTACCAGACTGGATTTTACCTACTTGAAAGGTTTAAAGTGTTTAAAAGGTGATATTTATACAGGTATATTGTCTTGTAATGTTACAGCACATTTATGAGAGTTTTATGATTCTTGTCATCATGTTATGACATGTTATAAAAATAGTCTCGAAAACAATGTCAGAGTAACAAAAATTACTCTATACCACAGCTTTTATGTTAATGTTATGACACAGGGATGAACTGAACCCCAGCGGTGACTTAAGATGCCATGGCATGTTATGACACGGTAATGACAATGTTATTACACAGGTCTAAATTAACATGACAATTACTGAGGTCAGGGGTTGTGACTTTAATGCTATTATGTTATTATAATTGTTATGAAATCTGCATGCGTCATAAGCAGTCATAAAGGTATGACCTGGTTATGTCAGTGTTATGACACAGGCTTAAAGTCAAGTAAAGACATCACATCACGACATGACATAAGGTGACATGATCTGTCATGAAACATGGCTGTATCACTGGGCATAAGCTGCCATGCAACGTGATGGCACAGTCATAGCTGCATCATTCAGAGCACAAGTCATATGACTTATGTTGAGATCAGAGATGTTATAACATTTGTAGTCACGTTATGACATGTTATGGCAGTTATTATGTCATGACTTGGAGTGACATAAGTTGATAAGATGTTGTATCCAGTTACGTCAGCGACAAAGGGTAAATAAGACTGAGATTTCTTGAGGTCAAAGCTGTTATAACAGTTATCATGTTATGACATGTTGACATGAGCTGTAATGGGATGAAACATCAAGACAGCTGTGACTTGACTCGACTGTATCGCTGGACATAAGCTGTCATGTAATCTTATGACAGGTTTATGTGTGTGTTATGATATTTAGTGAGGCTGGGCCATTCGGGTTGATATAACATGTAATGTAAGGTTATGACACGTTGAGGACAGTGTTATTACACAGGATTAATGTGAGATGTATTGAGGTCACACTGTTGTAAATGTTTCAGGTTAAGAAAGATGCTTGTTGGGTCATTAATAGGGACACCATGAAAAAATGCAGGCGTCAGAAGGTGTTATAAAGGTATGACATGATGTTATGACAATAACATATGCAAATGAAAAATCAAATCACTAAGCACAAAACTCCAGATCCAGTTTAAGTTTTGAATTTCACGCCAAATTGTTGTTTAGGCGGCAAAAGGTTCATTTCAAGGTCTGTGATGTTATGGCTGAGAATTATAGGTCCCTTGTTATAGGACATGTCATGACATATTGACATGGCATAAGTTCACGGTTCCCAACCTGGGGTGCACGAGGCTTTGTCTGCTCTGAAGTGTGTCACAATACAATCCGTACATGTTAAATAACCCCATCACTGGAAACCTGTACGTAAAATGCCTTTAAAAAGATACTTTAACTCAAAAAGAGTAGGTACTTATTACACATAATATAAAGGATCGTTATTATTCTTTTGTAAGGATTTGTGTGCACAGGCCTACTCTGTTGAAATATTAAAAGAAAAATGCCCAGCTTATGTTCGATTTTCAGCTAATTGTTTAGCTGTCTTGAAAACAGAAAGCCAAAGCTATAAAAGGAACCCAAGAGAAAAGGAAAAAAAGGTATAATTGAAGTTCATTTTGGCCAAAAAAAGATTTTTGGTCCACGTATGTGTGGCATTTCTTAGCCACTCTTTAGATACTCCACGGGAAAAAAAGTTGCGAACCACTGGCACAAGGTCACACAAGCTGTTATGATTTGAAACATAAAGAGAAATGACATGACATGATGTGATTATATCACCCGATATACGATACCATGTAATGTTATGACATGGTTATGTGATTGGTATTCAGAGGTGAGATGAAGTGACGGTTGTTGTGGTCAGGTGCCAAATTACAGGTGACAGAAGCAGACCTAAAGTTATCCTTGACTCTGTACGTCACATCTGGTTATAAGTAGTCAAGCCTTTTATGGTAAGAGCTGTTTTTATCCCTTACAATGTTATGACAGTTGTCAAGAAATACCGAAGCTTTTATGGGATGAAAATATTCAGTGTTCAGAAACTATATCAGTGTTATAACACATTTATGACACATCCGTGATATGACACACAAACCCATCTCTGGTTTGATTTGCAGGTGACGGCAGCTATGCCCGTGACGCCCGCTTAGAAGCTCCCTCGTCGCTGGCAGTGGCGCCCAATGGCACCCTGTACATCGCTGACCTGGGGAACATCCGCATTCGGTCCATGAGCGCCAACCGGCCGCAGCTGAACGGCGCCGGGATGTACGAGATTGCTTCGGTGGTGGACCGCGAGCTTTATCTGTTCAGCGCCAACGGCACCCACCTACACACCAAGCACCTGATCACCGGCGACTTCCTGTACAACTTCAGCTATTCGTCGGACAGGCAGCTGAGTGGCGTTGTGACCCGCGACGGCAGCGCCATCCAGGTACGCCGCGACGCCAGCGGAACGCCGCTCTGGCTGGTGGCCCCTCGGGGGCAGGTGCATCGCCTCACTGTGAGCAACAGCCGCCTTCTCAAGAGGGTCTCTGCCCAAGGCCATGACATTGCCCAGCTCTCTTACCATGGCAACAGCGGTCTCCTAGCAACCAAGACTGATGAAAATGGATGGAGCATGGTGTATGAGTAAGGCTTTTTTTTTTTATTCCATTACCCACTCTGAACTGATTCAGGATCAGCCCCGTTTAGAAGAGTAGCCTCATAAAACTGATGTCGAGTATCCTTTCATTCAACGCCTAGACTCGAGTCCGAGTCGTACGTCTCACTATGAGCTGGCAGTGCCATCTGGTGGCATCTTCATCCCTGAGATCACACCAGTAACCCGTGCATCAATTTACACCGACCCTCCGCCTTGATTTATGACTGGCAGTCATCCCAGAAGTCGTAGACAGAAATCGGGGAAACGTAAGCAAGCCTCGGAGTTCAGGACAAAGTGTCTGACCTAAATATGACCCTTAAATGGGCTTCCACAGCTCAGGAGGATATGTTTCACTTGCCCTTGGCCGTCAGATAAATCAGATCTGTGCTGCAGTGACTCTCTAACCCCGGTGTTGCTTAAATGGAACTTTTTTTTTTTCCTGATCAGGTACAACAGTGAAGGTCATGTCATCAACGCCACCTTCCCGACCGGAGAAGTCAGCAGCTTCAGCGACAAAATGGAGAAGTTGGTCCGGGTGGAAGTGGACAGCTCCAACTCGGAGAACTTCGTCACCATCACCAATTACTCCTCCTCTGACACTATTTTCACCTTACGCCAAGGTAGGTCTCTCTTCACTGGGTTCTGTCGTGATTTTTATTTTTCATCCACTGCATCAGGGCCACTGTAACCCTTGAGTGGCTGGATATTTTCGTAACCACTCTAATTAGGCTGTGTTAGTGCTTCGTGAGCCCATTGATTTTCATATTTCTGTAAAAGGTCTCGGTGTATCTGATTTCCAAAGGTTTGCATTTGCATTCATTTCTGTGATGGTTTCATCCAAAATAACTTACAAATGAAACAAGATACAATCAGTGTTGGGGGGGGAAGCATTCCATTACAAATGACTAATTACTAATGTAACTTTTGAATTGCTTTACTCATGTACTCATTAAATCACTCCCTAAAACATAATTATCTGTACAAGCATAACAGCCAGTAATCCTTTAATCGTCATACAGTCGAACCTCAGAATCCGAACTCCTCTTCACTCGAACAATTCGGACATAGAACTATCCGTATCAAATGTTTTTAACACAAGCACCCTAAATTTACGATAATACGGCAATATGATAGTATACCATTCACCATAAAACCCACAGCGGAGGCATATTGTTTTATTATTCTCTTATTATATTATGTGTTTGTATATTGTATCAGTCTACAGGTGTGATTTCAGACCCTCCTTCAGTCTTGGCGCCCCTGTTCCAATGGTAAGGCAAACCAAAACTGCGTTCACCTCAGTGGCGTTAAAGTTTCACTTTATTTCTATTAGGAGTCATGCACCCTTGCGGCCCCACACTAGAGGGCAGTGTCAGCTTAACAGACACACTGGGAGCATGGCTACGGCTCGGGCAGGACTCTCCCCGGAAGTAATCATTAGGCACACCTGACACCTGGCCATATAAGGCATTCCCTAAGCGGCGTCGCACCCTCACGTTATGCCTAGGTAGCCGACTGTTGTCACGTCTTTACTGATTATTATTGTTTTATGTTCCTTTGCTTCATTCAAGCTTTTAGTCATTAATTACATACGAATAAAGGCATACACTTTTGGGGTTTGGGAAAAGATTAATCCTCATCACATTACTTCTGACTTCAAACAAATCGGATTTCGAGCGACTTTCTGGAACCAATTAAGTTGGAATTCCGAGGTTATACTGTATGTAAGAAAAGCATGTGGTGTTCAAAATCAAATTTAAGTTAAAATAGTGTCAGAGGAGGCAGTTGCACAAATCTGGCCAGCAGATGTCGCCAAAGCATGTGGTTTTACAATGCTGAATCATTTTTCAAATTGCTTGGTCCCAACAGCGTCTTGTGTTATTGTTAACTCAGTATCAGCTGTATGAACTTTGATTTATATCTTCCATAAGTCAATCCCATTATTTAATCATGGGCCTAGTATGCACATTGTAATGTACATTTGTAAATTAGGTGTCTTAAAAAATACAAAAGTAGTATTGTTTCTAAAGTATTCGAATCATTTTCAAATTATCAGTTGAAAGTCATTTTAAGAGTTAAAGTCTGATCTTCACAACGCACGTTTGTGGAAGTGTATCATAGTACGAATGAAGCAGATTTCTGAGGAGCTCAGAAAATCAGTTGTTGATGCTCATCGGGCTGGAAAACGTTACAAAACCATCTCTAAAGAGTTTGGACTCCACCAATCCACAGTCAGACAGATTGTGTACAAATGGAGGAAATTCAAGAGCATTGTTACCCTCCCCAGGAGTGGTCGACCAACAAAGATTACTCCAAGAGTAAAGTGTATACCAGTCCAGAAGGACTGTACATCATAAATAGTGTTTTATGTAACAGTCTAGGGTCTGGAAGGCAGAGTCCTAAAGGGACGAAGGAAAGTCACACAATCCAAACACACAAACACATAACACACAAAAACATGAGCATAAAGGCATGCCAACCAGGCATAATAATCATTAAACCAGCATCAAGAGCATTACGAGCAACAAACGAGCAACCCAACACACTGCGTTCAGAAGCAAGTGTCCAAAGCCAGGATTAAATGTCGCCGCTCTTGCATCGTGACATCGGTAACCTACGATGCTTTGACATGACATGCCGACACACACAAACCCACACAGACAAGCATTAACACAAAGGACGGAGGATCCGCAGCACACGTTGTAACATATTTTAAATACGTACATACTTAAAGGTGCGTTAAAGCTTAGGCCACCTTTAAATTAGATATACCATTTTTTCAGCAATAGTATAACGACCATATATAATTATTATCGGTTTCTTTATTAGAATGCAACCAGAAAATGCAGGAAATATTTATGCAGTATTAAAACAAACAAACAAAAAACCTCTATTGGCTACGGCGGTAAGTGTTTCATTAGATCTCTTCTTACACGTTTGCAATAGCAGCATCTGGGAGCTTCTAAAGGCCAAGATATGCTAAAGCTCACAAAGATTGGAATGAAGATCAGCGGGATCAGTGGAAAAGAGGATAATGGAGTGATGAATCCAAGTTTGAAATTTTTAGGTCCATCTGTCGACAATATCTTATATAAGGTCATTAGACCATTGCTAAAACAACAAATCTAATGGTGGCCTAAGACTTTTGCACAGTACTGTATATAAGCTATTGTAAGGAAGGTGCCTAAATCTGGATCCAAAAAACACCATCACATGAGAGACGGCTGTTTTTTTGTTTTGTGAATCCTGATAAAGTTGTACAGGGAAGAAAACTTTGTAGCACCGTATTAATATGGCTCCTGCTCAGGATGTTGAGTTACTGACGAATTTCTGTTTACAAGTTCTAGTTCATTAGCACTCAGCAGGAGATCCGGGAACTTTAACAGAACTTTTTGTACCACAACAGAAGCAAGTTTGTGCTGATACAGATATTCAGGCTTTTTTATTACAGTACCTTTAGTGCATTTGTACTTTACCCTACTGTCGCGTTGTTAAAAGGTTGATGTTATGTAATGAATTATGCATGTTATGCTCAGTAACAGACCTGGAGGTATTCCATGAAGCAAGCTTATAAAAGCCATGTTTATTTCAGTAAGCCTCGCTTAAGTTAGCCAAACAGTTCCCCATAATTGAAGCCACACTGTATGTAAACAGTGTCGGCAGTCGATGTCAGATAGACCCAAAAATGTCTAAAGAGTCAAACATATGATTTGCGGTGTTTTATTTTTATATAAAAGCTTGTATTAAGTTTATACTCAGTTAAGAGGACATATGGAGGCACAAATATAGTTTATTTACTCAGGCATTAATAATACTCGGGTATGAATACATTTTGTATGTTTTGGTGTTAAGCAGCGTCTAACTGTCAGTCCAGGTCTGAAATAATACATCGGCATGCCTAACAATTTCATTTCACACCGATCTGAATTGGTTTCAATAAAAACAGGAAATTAAAATCTGCGGCAGCTTAACCGATTGACAGCGAATGTGTGAATACTTTTGAAGATGACAATCAAAATGTAAAAGCACACTGTTGTTTGTTTGTTTTTGGAAATGAATTAAGTACAGATAAACAAAAGTATTACAATTTAATAAATGTAAGCAGCCAATCCTCCAAAACAAGAATTAAGTACAGTACTCAATTAATATTATTCACTGGTAGAGTGGTACCTTGGTTCTGGTCATTAATTCGTCCCAGAGGACGTGTCGAGGACCAAAAACAACGAGTACCAAGAAAATGTTTCCCATAAGGAATATTGTAACCTGAATGAATCCGTTCCAGATCCCCAGAAACCCGCCTGTATGAGGCGTTATCAGCATTAATGGAGCTGTATTGTACAGGAGCACCTGATTTATGATGGGATATGTTCAAATCCATCATAAGCTAAATATATCATGAACCCAAAATCATTAACACAAAACTTGTTTTATAATAAAGTGTAGAAAAATCTCATATAATTTAGTGACTAATGGATTGAAAGTGAAAAGTAAAAGCCAAAAAAAAAGCCTGGCTTATGGAGTTAGCTCATACCACCCAGGTATGTCAAAATAAGTCTGAATCAAACTTAAGAATTGTTTTCATCATTATTATTATGATAAATTCACTTCCCCTTTGCTTGTCCTGTGTAGTTTTGGCCCCTCTGTTCAAACTGCAATAGAATAGCATGGAGGTTCTTTGTTGTCGTCAACAACCTCGAAAGTGCTTGTACACAAACCAATATTAAAAATGTTTAAAACCTCACACATGCACACACTCGTGCGCACACATAATGTATTCATGCATTTTTATTGTATTATTATAAGATTATCGTATTATTCCTGCGCTATGAAATATTATGCTATGGCTATAACAGATATTATATTGTTGCGCAATTCGCAATATCTAGAGGTTGTCGCGTTATACCACAGTGTAACATTATTTCACAGCTTCAGCCTCATGACACAGGTTTACCCTTATTGCTCAGCTTTTGCATTGTTCAAGCATGAACCTCCAGTGTATTACTGAGATTATTGCACAGTTCAGTTATTGCCATTTATTGTTAGATTTTAAGATGAAGAGGAGAGAATAAACAATTTATTGATCAACACTCCCTAAGGTAAAATGGTTCCAATCTATCGTTTCATCGCTGCTAAAACATCATCATCAGTCGAGGAGCAGAATTTCCCAATAACTGTTTATTATACAGACAGTAAACACAAATATGTCGATTGATACGTTTTAATTTATTAAAAAGACAGTTTATTTACATCCAGCAAAAACATGGGTCTGATTTATATTCTACCAAGAGAACAGATCTCGGTGTTATAACCAAAGTCCAGGATCAACGTTATAATTTCCGTTCATTGACTAGTAATTCTAAATTAGTTAGATGTAGCTAGAGAAAGAATGAAGGACAGACTAAATAGAATACAAAGAAAGAAAGAAAGAAAGAAAGGCTAAAGACAACACTGAGAAAGAAAGAAGTCCATACCTGCCTGACTGTACATTTTTTTTAGCTGTAGCTCTTAATGTGAATGTTCTGAGTCAGAAATGTTCTAGATCATCAGCAGCTTGGTCAGGTTAATAAGAGCCAGACTTAACAGATCCATGAATGAACCTCCGATCAGCCATGGATGGTGTTTAATGAAACATGTCGAGTTTAACACCAGCAAACGACGTCTTTGCGAGAACCGATGGAGCTGCTGATGCTGTATAACATTTCTGACTGATCCATCAAATCCAACCCAGCTAGAAGCTGCTCCAGCATTTTTGGTGATGGGATTCAAACTGTTCTTCAGTCTCGTTGCTCTTCAGTCGAGCTGTGACTCCATTAAGAGCTCAGGACCTCTGATATAAAGTACTGACTTTGTTTCTCTGCCTTCCCAGCTTAAATCCAAATCCTCAGTTGTAAAGGTGATGAAAGGATCAGGCCGCTCATTAATAGCGTCATCTGACTAATTAAAATCCAAACAAATGTTTTCAAAGCCAGTGGTTTTATAAATCATTCTAAATCATTTCAGCAGTCTTTTACTTGCATAATTATAATGCAACTTAGTAAGTGCAATTGAGTAACTCCTCTTTGACAGAAACCTTGGCTTCCAAACATTTCTTGTAGCAAGTTCAGTTCAAGTTGTTTACATATTATATTTTCCAGTAGGCATTGTCTCAAAGCAGTCTTTACATATGTGCTTTAGAATGGAAGAGTTCACAAATATGTTAGGTTGTTTTGCATCCAAGGTTAAGATCACACATCCAAAAACTTCGCTTTTCATTTCTTCATTCAGACATTTGTTTACTATCTTTGCTTTGTTCTAATAACCTCAGTTCAGCTTCAAGCTCATCACTGACTGTGCAACGTTACAACGTAAATGTATTCTTTTTCTATCTGTGAATATTGCTGCAAAGCTCAAACCTTAATAGATCCGCCCACATGCTTACCACTGAAGGTGTTCTTTTTCTAAACACAAAGTGGGGGTCAAATAACTGAGCACACGAGTAAAAATGTTTGTTGGATCTTTGTGGAAAAGAATTTCTAAAGCTGAAAGGTAACGACCTAAAACACAAAGCTTTGCAACATCCACGTGAGGACCAAAGAAGATCAAGAACTTTCCTCAACAGTCACCCGACCTTAAACCAAACCAATTGATGGGGGCACTTGAAGACAGAGAAAGCCAAGCATTCAGTAACAACACAAGATGAAATTTGGAATATATAATATGGAAAACATGCTGGATCACATAGGTCATCAGATTTTACACAAACTTGTGGAGCCCAGGCAGCTCAAGTACACACTGTCATTACAGCAAAAGGGGGAACATACTAAATACTAATCAATTCTGCCATTTATGAAAATTCTTAATGAAAAAATCAACTTTTATCTCAGGTTGTTATGCTGGTTTATATGATTTGTAATGAAAAACATTTTGTTATACTGCACATCATGACTGACGGAAATGAGGAGCGGCAAATGCAGAGAAAAGAAAGGACCTTTACTGATAATACAGTGGACTTCAGAATTCGAAATTTACAGCATTCGGTTCCAGACAGACAGAAACCCCATAATATCTGATAAATGAGACATATGCCAGTCATGAACAGAACAATTTTTGGTCTTTTCACCAATGTAAACCCAGGAGAAGTGAAGCAAAAAAGGGTTTCCCTCTAGTGGGCCACTCTGCTTCGTATGTTCATGGTATGCAGTTCCCAGTGGAGTCTTTTTTCGGAAATTGGTTATGAAGCACTTTGAAGCAATTCTTGCCTGGAATGTTACGCTTCATCTATAAAAAAAAAACTGTTGAACTGTATAAAAGAAAATAATAAGAGATATTAGGACTCAATTGCAGTTGGGTCCAGAGGGAAAGGATGAACCAAAATATAAAAACATAATAAATGGGAGGTGTGTGTTTTAAAGTCTGTTTTAATAACCTCATTAGTATAAACACAGATAGCTGCCAAAGAAATAACAACATTAGACTAAAGCTAGGACTACTTAACATTAGATCACTTACAAACAAAGCAGTGATTGTAAATGAAATGATCACTGATAACGCTTACACGCTCGCTGTCTCACTGAAACTTGGATTAAACCTGATGAATATTTGGTCTTAAATGAAGCCTCACCTCCTGGATACAGTCATGCTAGTCGCCCTCGTCCAAATGTTCGGGGGGGAGGCGTAGCCACAATTTTTGACAAAGAGTTAGGTGTTACAGCTAAATCCCATTACAAGGCTAATTCTTTTGAAATACTGATTCTTAATGTGACTGATCCATCCTTAAGGAAGCCAAAACCACAATCTTTTCAGCTTATCACTATTTACCGCCCTCCTGGTCCCTATTCAGAATTTCTTCAGGAATTTGCTAACTTTCTTTCCTGCTTAGTACTGTCAACAGATAAGGCTTTAATTGTAAGTGATTTCAATATTCACTTTGACAATGAGCAGGATCCACTTAAAATTGCTTTCGAGTCCATCTTAGAATCCATGGGTATCACTCAGAATGTGATGTGACCACCCACCGCTGTAATCATACTTTAGATCTAATATTAACATTTGGTATCAATATAGATAACCTTGATGTTTTCCCGCAAAGTGATTTGATTTCAGATCATTATCTTTTAGTATTTGGGCTATCTCTAATAAATAAAATCCCTTCTGCCTCGTTATCACAATAAGCGCACTATCACATCTGCTACTCCAGCTGCGTTTATTAAAAACCTACCAGACTTGAAATGTAATACACCTACGGAGTTCATTCATCTTGAGTGTGTAAATAACCAATTAGAATATGTGCTTCGCTCAACCCTGGACATGATTGCTTCTGCTAGGGTCAAACGCATTAGAGAAAAAAGGCTAGCACCATGGTATAATGACCACACCCGTACCTTAAAGCAAAGAACATGGCATCTAGAGCGCAAGTGGAGACATAGTAAATTGGAGGTATTTAAGATTGCCCAGAGGGACAGCATGGCAGAGTATAAGCATGCCCTCACTAAAGCTAAAGCTGCATACTTCCCCTCAATCATAGAGAAAAATAAGAATAATCCAAGATTTCTCTTTAATACAGTCTCCAAATGAACAAAAAACCCTACAGAAAGTAATTCTCCCGTTCTGTGCAATTTTAACAGTAATGCTTTCATGACTTTCTTTAATGATAAGATAGAAAACATTAGGCATCAAACTCAATGCTCATCACATCACCAAACTATTCAGAAACCTTCCAGATGCAGCACTAGTGAAGACATCTGTTTAATGATCTGTAAATCAAGACTAGAATCTTTTACCCCAATTACTAATACTGAACTATCCGCACTGATCAGCTCGTCTAAGTCATCAACATGTTTATTAGATCCAATTCCTACACGTTTACTCAAACAAGTAATACCTAGTATTATAGAGCCACTGTTAGTTATTGTAAATTCATCCCTTACCTTTGGTTATGTCCCCAAATCCTTTAACTCTGCTGTTATCAAGCCACTGATTAAAAAAGCCAGTCTTGACCCTTGTGTGATATCTAATTATAGACCAATTTCAAATCTACCGTTTCTGTCTAAAATCTTAGAAAAAGCCGTCTATCAGCAGCTCTGTAGTCACCTCCAAAGGAATGATATTTATGAAACATTTCAGTCTGGCTTCAGGCCCCATCATAGTACTGAAACAGCACTAATTAGGGTACTAAATGACTTGTTAATGTCCTCAGATAAGGGATGTGTTTCTTTTCTTGTTCTGTTAGATTTAAGTGCAGCATTTGACACTATAGATCATGATGTTTTACTAAACAGACTAGAAAATACTTTTGGTGTTAAGGGATTAGCACTTTCTTGGTTTAACCTACTTAACCGACCGGTACCAGTTTGTTCATATAAATAATCTACGCTTTAAGCTCTCAAAAGTGAAGTATGGCGTGCCTCAGGGGTCAGTGCTTGGCCCGCTTTTATTCTCTCTGTACATGCTGCCACTAGACTCAGTTATTCGTAAACATGGCATTAGTTTCCACTGCTATGCAGATGATACACAGCTGTACATATCAGCCAAACCTAATGACAGCCTTACAATCAACAAAATTGAGGCCTCTGTAAAGGAAATAAAAGATTGGATGTTATTTATTTTTCTCTTAATTAACTCAGATAAAACTGAGGTTCTATTAGTGGGACCCAAGGCTGTGAGAGACAGGTTGGCTACATCTGTCCTAAATCTAGATTGGCTCTCCAGTATTGTCCAGTCCATATGTAAAAAACTTAGGGGTCACATTTGATTCAGATCTCTCCTTTGATGCGCATATTAGCAGCATCACTCAAATTGCTTTCTTCCAGTTACGTAATATCGCAAAACTTAGAAATATCCTCTCTTTTAATGATGCAGAGAAACTTGTTCATGCGTTTATAACTTCAAGGTTGGATTACTGTAACGCCTTACTTACTGGATGCTCTAGTAAATCTATAAATAAACTTCAGTTAGTTCAGAATGCAGCTGCCCGAGTGCCAACACAAACTACAAAATTTGATCATATCACTCCTGTTCTACCATCACTACACTGGTTACCAGTTAAATTCCGCATTGATTACAAAATGCTTCTTATAACTTATAAAGCTCTACATGGCCTGGCCCCACATTATCTGAGTGAACTCTTAGAGTTTTACAATCCAGCTCGTCTACTTCGTTCGCAGGGTGCAGGGTCTTTTAGTTCCTAGAATAAAAAAAATCATAGCAGGGGGAATGACTTTCTCATACATGGCCCCCCAACTATGGAATAAACTACCCACTTTCATTCGAGACTCAGACACTCTCCAAATGTTTAAGTCTAGGCTAAAGACATACTTATTTACACAGGCTTTTGGTTAGACTTAGCCTGGGATGACTCGGGTCACTGGGGCCGGCGTCTGGAGTCATGTTTGGCCTGCCGGCCTGCCTTGTCCGTTAGCCAGGAGTGTCGGGTCTGGCTGAACTGGGCTTCGGTCCTCGTGATCGTGACTCGTGCATCCTTGCCTTAGACTAAGGGCAGAGCTGGGGGTTCATAGTCAAAGAGTCTTATGGTCATCAGAGACATTGGGTTGCTGTCTTCTGCCTCCCGTGGGGTTGCCGATGTCTCATGTGATCCCTCTTGGCTGTGTTACATACCAGTTCTCCTCTTTCTAGCTATGCTGCTATAGCTAATGCTGCCGGGTCTCATGCTACACTTGGCATCAGTGATTGACATGGCATCAGTGATTGTTAATAGACACTGTGCTCTTAATCAATAACTAATTACATTTTCTGTTTTCTCTCCAAGCTGTGTTCTGCTACCAGTTCCTGCCCCACACATGATGTTGATCCGCTTCAGGTTCACTCAAGCTGCTTCCGTCATCAGCTCCAGCCCCATCATACCCAGGCCACACTGGAGGGCAGTAACCCTCACCCTGCTCCAGTTATCTGGGGGTCGAAGTGCCGCCAACAACTTCCCTGCTTGGACTCAGGATCCTAGAGTGACTGTGTATCGGACTACTTAATGCCGATGTGCATATTTCTCATTTTATTTTGAAGTATGACTCCATGACTTTATTTCATTCTTAGATTTATCATCTACACCGCCCAAGGAGGTTGGGTCCCATTTTGAGTCTTGGTCCTCCTAAGGTTTCTTCCTCATAACACTTAGGGAGTTTTTCCTTACCACTGTCGCCCTAGGCTGCTCAATTTGGGATTGCCGTAGTTATTAGGAGATTAATATAAAACCTTGTAAAGTTGCTTTGAGACAATTGCTCCATTGTAAAAAAGCGCTATAAAATAAATTGACTTGACTTGACTTGAGTGGTGTGGGGGGGATCTACGTAACCAAACACCACACACACCACACACACACACACATACACACAAAATGAAAAAAAAGCTGTGCATATAGGGGGGCAGCTGAGAATCGAACCCTGGTCGGTCACGTCAGAGTCTGTTGCTCTAGCGTCGTGCCATGAGCGGGCTGAAAGGAAATGAGCTTAAAACAGAATAGAAAGGGCAGACAGAAGCGTCGAAAAGGAAAAAGGAAGCTCTCCTGATAAAAACAGAGCAAACGCACACTCTCTCTCTCTCTCTCTCTCTCTCTCTCTCTCTCTCTCGGTCTCTCTCTCTCTCTTTCTCTCATGGACGTGGACGTGGATGTGGTAGGATCCCCGAGGCCACGCGAAGCATGTCACAGTACCACAAATGGCGGTGGAAGACGAGGAACGGGACTGATAATATAGCGCAGCATCCCTCCTAAAGCACAGTGTGGGTTGAGAGGCGCCAATTTCCCCGATCGTGGAGAAGAGGGGGAAAGCCCAAAAAAAGGCTTGCGCAGTAGGTCTCCCGAAAATGCGGGGGAGGGAAAAGGCAGTGAGATTAGCGAGTCTGCCCACCCTAGCTGCTAAAAACCTGACATCACCTTCCAGGGCCTCCTGACCGTACCTCAGCTGAAGGTCTTCGAAACTCCTTTCCCTTGATGAACTGCAAAAACCACGACAGCAAAAAAGGGACGGGCGAGGGTCTCGATTTAGTGTTAGCGCGGGGCGAAAATGCGCAATCCCAATGCCGATAAGCGTGCAAGCGCAATTGCGGTTGCTGGTTCGATCCCTGCATGTCCACCAAGCCGACGCTGCCATCTAGCGTCGGCTTGCGGAATGGTTACATGGAAGCAAAGTAACAAGCCATCAGTTCATCTTTCAGCCACAATTTTGACGAGAATTTCCTGTAATCTGGGATTTTTGACCCATATACTATAACTGTTCCATTCTATACCCCTGCAAATTCAACTACTTCCTTCTCACTATGCCCTTTGGCACACCCGAATGCTATCATCGCTTTTTGCGTCTGCTTTGCGACCTATTTTCCACACATCGAACAAGAGTTACTGCACTGTACCACCTCTTCTCAATCTGTGACTCCCGTCACACACTCTTCAGGCACTTATAAGCCGATCATCCTCGTGCATTGCCATCTGCAGGAGCCTGAAGTTACTACCACCTTCAACACTCAACGTGACTCATTATTGGTCTGGGGAGCTTAGTTGAGAAGAATGCAAAATCTCTGGATGATTACAGGCAGAAAGTTAACATATTTTCAGAAAACCCCTAGTTTACGTTGGTGATTATCTGCTGTCAGTAGAATCAAACCTCCGAGCTAACTTTATCATCATGTGAAAAATCGCTGCCTCATGCCCTAGGGCAAAAAGAGCTCCGAGAGTAAGATCAGTAGATTCGACCAAGCCTTTCCATATTTAACATAACACTCTTGATGAAAGCATCGCAGCATGATTCAGGATCCCGCTTCACATCATTAATGGGACTTTTTTTTATAAGGCTGAGATAAACACCCTCACACTTTGTTGTGGTTTTTCAGGCTCAGATTGGACTGATTTTTTTTTTTCGCAGGACTGTAATTGTGAAAACGGGAGGCTCATAACGAACTCGGTCTGAGTCAGAAAACAAAGTCCTGTCTTCTGTATGTGATCGATCAGAGTCGATGTGGGAAGAAAGGTTAAAAGTAAAAAGAAAAATGTTTTCGCCCTAAATAAAACAGATCCTCCTCTTTACTATATCCTGTACACACTTACTGTGAACATAAATATTGCTTTTTATTTGTTAAGATAAGTTAAGGTTGCACGTCACTACAGGTGCTGAACTGCAGCACTTGTGTCTGTGAGAACATTTTGCAGAGGTGTGAAACGAAAGCAGACTACTGAGCAGGAAATCGTTGTGGTATCCTCCCTAAGAATACTGCTTTCTTAATGCATTACAGGGGCCTGTATCCCATTAAATATCATAAAGCACACCTTTTAAGACCTAAGATCGGCCTTTATGATTGTGATTTTAGAAATATGTATATAATAATTAACTGTAACGTTAGTGAAAACAGATTAAAAATACTGAATAAAATAACATTAAAGTGTGCATATAGGCATTATTTAGTCTGGTACACAGAGTCACTGTGGGATCTAGTTTGTGACACCCGTCCCTGCTAGAAGGCACCCGAGTTACTACGTCTGTGGGGTAGTGTGTTAGACTGCTGCACCCCCTTCGAGTGCCACCCTTTATATCATACATGGCATAATGATAGACAGACGCTCACTCGCCTCCTTAATCCAGTTTAAGGTTGTGAGAGGACTGGGGCCCAAACCGGCAGCACAGGGTGCAAGACAGGTACCAAAGTTATATAGGCTGCTCACAGTGCACACACAAACACACTTTTCACACTAGGACACTGTAGAGATGCTAATTGGCCTGATGCATGTCTTTGTGGGCCAAAACTAGAGATACCCAGAGGAAACACACACAAGGGAGGAAAGTGGACTCGAACCCGAGTCTCTGGAGCTGTGAGGCGACGACCCTAATCCCTGCATAACAGTTACTTCATTAAAGTATATTGTTAGATAAAAGTACCTGCTACAAAATGCTACAAAAAAGTAAACTCAGTTGTTGAAGCAGGATATAATACAGTATGTAAATACAGCACTGTGCAAAAGTCTTAGGCCACCATTAGTTTTGTTGTTTTAGCAGTGCTATGACAATATATTATGATCTGTGGTCTGAGTGAGATTTTGCCTCGATTTGGCGACTTGGGACTACATCGCCCACAATCCTCTGCGCAGGGAGCATTGACTTTTCTTATTCTGTGTTTTCTGTGCATTTTGGATTCCTTTTTTTGTCTTCAGTGAGTAGTTTTGCGTCATGGTTCCTCCAGCCGGATTACCCCTTTGTTACACCTCCATTCGCTTCCAGGACTTCCAAGTTTGGGGCCTTGGCCGCTTCGCCCCTGGTGCGGCTGCGACCGCCGCGCTCTATGGTTGCTTTTGGTTCGTGGATTCGGTATTTATGGTTTTGCTTTTGTTAGCTTTCCCCTCATCCTCCTTAAATCTCGTTACTGCCTCGGTTGCTACCGCTAGCCTCATTAGCACTCTGTTCTCTCCAGTTGCTACCGCTAGTCTATTTAGTGCTCCGTTCTCTCCGGTTGCTACCGCTAGCCTCATTAGCGCCCCGCTCTCCCTGGTTGGTAGCGCTAGCCTCGTTAGCACTCCATTACTTCGGTTGCTAGCGCTAGCCTCATTAGCCCTACTCTCTCTCTGGTTGCTACCGCTAGCCTCATTAGCCCTCTGCTCTCTCTGGTTGCTACCGCTATCCTGCTTAGTGCTCCGGTTGCTACGGCTAGCCTGGTTAGTGCTCCGTTCCCTGTGGTTGCTACCGCTAGCCTCGTTAGCGCTCTGGTTGCTACCGCTAGCCTCATTTGCACCTCGTTCTCTCCGGTTGCTACCGCTAGCCTCGTTAGCTCTCCGTTCTCTCCAGTTGCTACTGCTAGCCTCGTTAGCGCCCCGGTTGCTACCCCTAACCTCGTTAGCGCTCCGTTCTCTCCGGTTCTGCAAATTGTCTGCTCTTTCCTAGACCCCCACGTAACATCTATAACATATTGTCCATTATTGGACCCAAACTTTCGAACTTGGATTCATCACTCCATAATCCTATTTTATGCATTTATTTTTATTAGAAAACTTGCCTAATTCTTACATATATTATCTAAGGCACCCATTTTTGAGTCTTGGTCCTCCCAAGGTTTCTTCGTTATAACGTTTAGGGAGGTTTTCCTTGCTGCTGTCGCCTTAGGCTTGCTCAGTTTGGGACTGGCCTTAGAATTTAGATGAGAATTTAAAATTTTGAAGCTGCTTTGAGACAATGCTCTTTTGTTAAAAAAAAAAAGCGCTATAGAAATACATCTAACTTGACTTGACTAGCTTATAGCCTATATTTTTTTTTTTTTTTTTTTTTAAACCACATACAATTTTTCTGTATTGTCTGATTGTATTCCAATAAAGAGACTGGGAAAATCATACATGGTCATTTTACCATAGCTAAAACAATTATATATATAGTACTCTGCAAAAGTCTTAGATTAGATTTTATATATATATACATATATGTGTGTATTATCACACGATGCTATTAATGCACAAAAAAAAAATTGTTTCCATCAAACCCTTCCTGTGTTTGTCCTTTTGCTTTGTTCGCTAAAAAGAAGTAACACCTTAGATGTGTTTATGCTAAACGCTTTTCACACTTTAACCACCCTCTCTGCAGACCACGCTCAGAACACGTACCGTGTGAGCACTGACGGGTCGCTTCATGTCACCTTCGCCAGCGGCATGGACGTGAACCTGGGCACCGAGCCCCACGTCTCTGCGGGTGTCGTGAACCCAGCGGCGAGCAGGTGCAACATCACGCTGCCTAGCGAGCACAGCCCGAGCCTGATCGAGTGGAGACAACGCCGCGAGCAGGCCAAGAGCAACCACACCACCTACGAGTGCAGGCTTAGGGTAAGCCTCATCTGCTGAACAACAAAAAAGAAAGAAGACTTCCTGATCGGGGTCTTTGTATGGTGACATCTGCATCTCATGCAACCCAAACCACAGACCACCCAGAGTGAAACAACAAGATTTAGAGCTGAGGTGCTGAAAAATATGCGTGTAAGGTCACAGACATCTGAGGGAACTGCAACAATGGCAAAATGTCAGACGCTTCCATGTGTGGTTGGTGGAAAGATGCGTAGATGCAATCCCTGAGTCACAGCGTTAATTGGTTCCTAAACACCTCATGGTCACTCTTACCATGCTGTCATGGAAGTGTCATTAAAAAACCCAAATCAGAAACAAACATTTCCTTTGACCTCCATTTCATTGCAGACAGTATGAACCTGAGATATTGTACGCTTTGCCTGGTCCATTCATTCCTGCATTTCAGGCCTGTAAAATAAAATTTTCAATAAATAAAATAAATCCAATAAAAGTTGGCACAGGGGGATTTAGGGCTAGTATTGAGGTAAGAAATGATGTGAGTTCAAAAAGTTGATTTGGTACAAAAGCAGTGACCACAAAAGAGTTAAGATGATCAGAGGATCTCCAGTTTATCTACAAATGTGTCAGAAAATGGTTGAAATGTTAAAAAACAATGTTCCTCAAGGAAAGACTTTAAGGGATTTATGTATTTCTCCCTCTACAGAGCATAATATCATTAAACAATTCAAGGAATCTGGATGAATTTCCTAAAAAGCCTAAACAGAAGAGGGGTGATCTCCACTCCCTCAGATGGCACTGCATCAAGAACCATCATTCATCAATAGCTGATAGAACCACATGGACAAGGGATTCCTTTATCAAACCTTTATCAAGCTCTACAATACAGAGTTACATTCACAGATACCACTTAAAATGTTACTGTGCTAAAAAGAAGCCTTATGTTTTAACCATGTCTAGAACGACATCTTTTCCAGGGACGTCCAGCATTTATCAGCAAGCCAAAATCAGAAAACGTTGGGACTGAAATATATAAATCCCTTCCAGTCTTTCTTTGAGGAACATTGTTTTTAAACATTTCAATCATTTTCTTACACATTTGTTGACAAACTGGAGATCCTCTGATCATCTTTGCCCCTCAGAGATTCATTACTAGCCCTAAATTGCTCTATCCCAACTTTTTTTGAAATCTGTTGCAGGTCTTAAATGCAGGATTGGATGTTTATTAACAAATGAAATGAAGTTGACCAGAAAAAAAGAAAGAAAATGAGACGATGCGATATCTTGGGTTCATACTGTCTGCAATGAAATAAAAGGCAAAGCAAACACCATACCATTTCCATTTTCCAAACCGTCCCATCTTTTTCTGATTTGGGGTTGTAGAACATCCGTTTGTCAGTTTGTTAATAGTTGTTTACTGTATAAGGCATATTTTTCAATCGCAGCATGATAACATCTATCCTGAAGTGCCTTTGCACCAATTATCGGTATGACTCAGCGATTAAGCGTTGCGTTCTTTCCTGATAAACAATGTACCAAGCTTTCCTCCCACCACATGCGGAACTCGTTTTTCCTTTCCGTCAGAAATCTGTGACCTTCTTTATGATTTATGATGCCTAATACAGCGTTCTAAATGATCTTCCTGCTCATTACATATCCTGTATGGCGAGGATCTCGACTCGAAATTAACGTGTCACAACACAATCCATAATGTTTAATGAGCACATCAGCTTTTGTCACATCATGCCACAAATCACTAACGGCGCCCTTCTAGGCCAAGGCGCGGGAAATGTCATGACTTTTCTCTTATAGCACTTTGATATCTCACGTCAATTTGTATTTTATGAGATCAGAACTGTTATGGCAGTTTTGTCATAAAACTAGAGAACAGAACAGCATGGCACAAATGATGGCATGGCATGATAAAGTACATACAACCTACAATATTTGAAATATTGTCACATGACCCAGACAGAATCAGCCCATCTTGAAGAGCGCTGAGACTTCGTGGGATTATAATCCGGGTGTTCACCGATCAGCCATTACATTAAAACATTATTAAAACAAAACTAAAAATGCAGAATACTCTTTAGGTTTTTCTTGTGCCAATCTCTAAAGATGCACTGTGGTATCTAGCACCTGTAAGTTGCAGGTTGGGTCCTCCATGGATCAGATCCTGCTGATACTTGATCTGATTGAGATCTGGTGAATTTGGAGGACAGGGCAACACCTTGAACTTCTTGCCATGTCTCAAGCCATTCCTGAAAACTTTTTGCAGTGTGGAAGGGATCGATTTTCCTGCAGAAAAACTATGCCCACCATGATTATGGAATACTGTTATAACAAAGGGGTGCACTCGGTCAGCAACAAAGTTTAGGTGGTTGGTACGTGCCAAAGTAAGGACCATACTGAGCAAAGCACCATAGTCTCAAACTTATTCACTTCACAGTTTAGTTTTTTTTTATGTTTTGCCTGATTGGTGTGTTTTCATGTTCTGAATCATCATAGGCTGTCAAGTCAAAGACCTCCTCAGGGTGGGGGCCGGGGCTGATGGGGCACAGTCGCGTGAGACACATTTAGCTATTAATATTCACTGCTGAACGTTCCTGGGGTTACCAAAGGTGCCACACGACTTCTGGACTGTACCAGGAACCGAACTCCTCTCCATATCCAACAGACATTCCTGAGGTGGGTTAGATCAGTACGTGGAGTGCCGCTTCACAGTCCTGAGCTATCCTGGGTCATATCCCAGCTCTGGTAAATAAGGTCTGTCTGTCAGCGATGGATATGTCTCTGGAGCTCCTCTGGGTTTAGAAGTTAAATTTCTGGTCACGTCACACAGACCAGGGGTGCCCTCATGATCATGATGACTGATCTCCGGTCATTATAATGTCCCGTGTGTTTGTAAATACTGACTCCGCTCTGTCTCCACCCTTTCAGGCTCATAACAGAAACCTGCTGTCCATCGACTTCGACCCGAACACGCGCATGGGAAAGATTTATGATGACCATCGTAAATTTACTCTCAAGATTCTGTACGATGATCTGGGCCGGCCCATTCTGTGGTCGCCCAGCAGCAAGTACCACGAGGTGAACGTCAGCTACTCGGCCGCGGGCCTCGTTACCAGCATTCTGAGAGGAAACTGGTCTGAACGGCTGGAATATGACAGCGGAAGGGTGTCATCCAGAATGTGGGTCAACGGCAAAATCTGGAGCTACTCCTTCATGGAAAAGGTACAGGAATGAGGCTAGTGGAACCTGTGGCGACTCATATAGGGTTTCAGAATTATTTCTGAAGGATTTTTTTATGCTAAAAGGCAGCAATGTGCGATGACGAGGATGGTGGGCTGGCTTTTTGGCCACTAAATATACATTTATAAAAGGGTTATGGGTCTTGCTCAAGAGTCAAAAAGTACATTTGAACACAACCATTAAGGTGACCCAGTACGAGATGTACATCTACGTTTAGAAGATGCCTTAACCTAGAACTGAGCAGTTCAAGGATGTGTTTTTTCAGTGCTGGGACTTGAACGCACTACCTTCTGATCATTAGTCTGGTACCTTAACCACTGAGACACCACACCCTTAGTGAGGGAACATTGTAGACGATTTATATTTATTGTATTGTTAGTTTAAGTTTTTATCAGAGCGACCTAAAATTAATATGAATAGTTGAAGGTGATGGGTTTTGTTCAAGAGGATAACACTGGCAACCTTTTGTAGGTGGGACTGTGGTAGCCTAGCGGTTAAGGCACTGGATTATGGACCAGAATGTCCAAGATTTAAATTCTACCTGTGCAAAACTGCCACTTTTGGATCTTTGAGCAAAACCCTTAACCCACAGTTTGATAGGATTTGATTTTAAGTAGCTCTTGTCTGCTAAAGCCATGGTTCCCAAATTAGGGACGGAGCCCCTCGATGGGGCGCCAAAGGCTTTGTCTGTTCTGAGGTGCTCTAATTTTATATTTTTTTAATTACTTAAAATATATATTTTCACTCAAAAAGAGAAAAGTAAGAGAAAATAAGCCAAAAATGAAAACAAGGGAAAAAAAGGAAATGACCTGAAAACAGGAGCCGGTCTGTGTGTGTGTCTTGGAGGCCCAGCTTTTATAACATACTCGTGGGGGGCTCCAAGGAAAAAAGCTCAGGAACTACTGTGCTAAAAGACTAAAAGTAAAGGTAAGGTTTGAACTAACAGCATTTAGTCCAAAACCTTGACCACTGTGCCACTCCAACCCTTTTGGGGGGTATTATTGCAGATGACGCAAAAGCTCTTATCCAGAGCAACTACTGAATAGCCAAGTGCTCCAAAGTACTTTCTCAGTCTTGTTTAGGTTTTCCTCTCTTGTTCCCTCAGTCCGTGGTGGTTCTGCTGCACAGCCAGCGCAGATACATCTTCGAGTATGACCAAACCGACCGGCTCCTGGCAGTGACCATGCCAAGCATGGTGCGCCACAGCCTGCAATCCATGCTGTCCGTGGGCTACTACAGGAACATCTACAGCCCACCAGACAGCACTGCCCACGTCATGCAGGACTTCACCCGCAACGGGCGCCTACTCCAGACCCTCCACCTGGGCACGGGACGCCGCGTGCTCTACAAGTACACCAAGCAGGCGCGCCTGTCTGAAATCATTTACGACACCACTCTGGTCACGTTCACGTACGACGACTCTTCGGGCCTCATCAAGACCATCCACCTCATGCACGACGGCTTCGTGTGCACCATCAGATACAGGCAGACCGGTGGGTTACTGCATTGTTCATTATTTCTGATCCCAGATAGTACGCACATCAAAGTACAGTCTAACTCGTTATCGAATGGACCTCGTCCTAGAAATGGTGGGAGAGCAAATATTCAGATAAAGGGAGCCTTAAATGTGTATTTCTTATGATAAAAGTCCTACCTCGTTCCAGTTTAGTCAACACTCCCACGACTTAGTGTTGCACGGTGTACTGATACTAGAACAGTATTGCGGTACTTTTCCATTAAAAATGGTAATGAAATGGATGTTTCTGTGAGTCGATGTGCCACAGGTGGGCAGTATGTGCAAGCAGCACTCTGATTCCTCTCCCTGCAGGTAAACATGGTGTATCGGAAGAGAAAACAGACAGTTGAATGAGAAAACACTTCCAACTGACTGTACTAGGTCCTCAAATATAAATCCGACGAGTGAGATCAGTGATAACAGTTTAACTGGATTATTTACTTACCAATGTGGTAACCCTCTCTATAGATGATCACACAGGTAATGTTAAGTTTATCAGAACTTCCAAACTGCTAAAAATCAGGCGTTCAAAATCATGTAGATCATCAATACCAGTTATAAATATGATCAGTTCATATTTATTCAACTCAGCAGACTGGGCAGAGCTGGTCATGGTAATTATGGCATGTACATTTTTGTCAATAATTATTTCTATTGCTAGAAAGTCTTCTCAGCAGAAATGGTTTAACCAGTGAGATCCTGCTGCAGATATAAAGTTAACGAACCTGTCAAAGAAATGCCATAAACTCAAGGACACAGAGGGACGTCAGATTACTGTGTAAAATAACAATTTACCTATTCATTGTCAAAATTTCATTCTGGGATTTTTATTGTAAATAAAAAAACAAAGAACTTTAAGTTCCACGTTCTATCGTCTATTCCGTTTTATTCCTGATGTTTTAGGTATCGGTTTTGTATTGAAGTCATAATTTAGGAATCGTGACTTCCACTACTTGGGATGATGCCAGTGCAGTGTAGTGAAGCACTTTCTGGTTGGTTCTTCTGCTTCTCTTTTACCTGCACATTTTACAGGTGTACATTCATGTTCCTGTTGTACCACATCCCAAAGGTCCTCTATTGAACGGAGATCAGGAGTTTCCAAAATGAGCGTTTAAAAAGATATGAAACGTTCTATAGAAACTTGGTCTGCAATTAACCATGCAAGACCTGGTAGGCTATGAAAACAGGATCTGAACACTGACTTCACTGCGCACAGACAGCAGTACAACCGAGGAAAGATGGGAGAAAATGAAAATAACATCAGTTCTACTCCACATTGTAGTTATTTTCTGTTCTCCTTAATGAACGTCAGCACTGTGGTTACGTACGGCTGCGTATCCTGCAGAAGTGATACCACTCTGAATCGTTAAATTGCTTAAGGCTTGACAACGCATCCTGTTTTTCCATCTGCTTGATACATATTTGGCAAAAGACTTGTTGGAAGTGCTACATGCGCCACATGTTCGGAGAAATATTGTCAAGCACATGAACCTGTAACGTACGCTGTGCGCTCACGTTTTTACTAATGATTATAGTCGAAGTGTACTTCATTTTAAGTGGTAAACTTAAAATAGTGTGTGCAGGTAGCAGTGTGTAATAATAATCCAATCTCTTATTTTTAGAGCACATTACATGTTTCATTTTGAGGCTAAAATCTTGATGCTTTACACTTATAGGATGACAGAATATAATGCAAACTAATTATGCAAAATAACAAAAATACAACAAATCATAAAAGAGTTATTTAATGGGAAAAAAGACCTAAAAGCTACAAATGTTCCAGGTTGACCAAATGTATCTGGACTTACAAACACCTTATGCTGGAAAGCAGTGTTTTCCTTTCTCCAAACATACAGTGGGGTCAAAAAGTATTTAGTCAGCCACTAATTGTGCAAGTTCTACTTAGAAAGATGAGAGAGGTCTGTAATTTCCATCATAGCTACACTTCAACTATGAGAGACAAAATGAGAGAAAAAATCCAGGAAATCACATTGTAGGATTTTTAAAGATTTTAATGGTAAATCATGGTGGAAAATAAGTATTTGGTCACCCACAAACAAGCAAGATTTCTGGCTTTCACAGACCTGTAACTTCTTCTTTAAGAAGCTCTTCTGTCCTCCACTCGTTACCTGTATTAATGGCACCTGTTTGACCTCGTTATCTGTATAAAAGACACCTGTCCACAACCTCAAACAGTCAGACTCCAAACTCAACCATGGCCAAGACCAAAGAGCTGTCAAAGGACACCAGGAAGAAAATTGTTAGACCTGCAGCAGGCTGGGAAGAGTGAATCTACAATAGGGCAAGCAGGTTGGTGTGAATAAATCAACTGTGGGAGCAACTGTAAGACATACAAGACCATTGATAATCTCCCTCGATCTGGGGCTCCACACAAGATCTCATCCCATGGTGTCAAAATGATCATGAGAACGATGAGCAAAAATCCCAGAACTACACAGAGGGACCTGATGAATGACCTGCAGAGAGCTGGGACCAAAGTAACAAAGGCTACCATCAGTAACACACTACACCGAGAGGGACTCAGATCCTGCAGTGCCAGGCGTGCCCCCCTGCTTAAGCCAGTACATGCCCAGGCCCGTCTGAAGTTTGGCAGAGAGCATATGGATGATCCAGAAGAGGATTGGGAGAATATCATGCTGTCAGATGAAATCAAAATAGAACTTTTTGGTAAAAACTCAACTCACCGTGTTTGGAGGAAGAAGAATGCTGAGTTGCGCCGTACCTACTGTGAAGAATGAATGCTGAGTCGCATTCCAAGAAACACCATACCTACTGTGAAGCATGGGGGTGGAAAACATCATGCTTTGGGGCTGTTTTTCTGCAGAGGGGACAGGACGACTGATCCGTGTTAAGGGAAGAATGAACGGGGCCATGTATCGTGAGATTTTAAGCCAAAACCTCCTTCCATCAGTGAGAGCATTGAAGATGGAACGTGGCTGGGGCTTCCAGTCTGACAATGATCCCAAACACACCGCTCAGGCAACGAAGGAGTGGCTCCGTAAAAAAGCATTTCAAGGTCCTGGAGTGGCCTAGCCAGTCTCCAGACCTCAGCCCCATAGAACATTTGTGGAAGGAGTTGAAAGTCCGTGTTGCCCCAAAACAAAAACATCACTGCTCTAGAGGAGATCTGCATGGAGGAATGGCCCAAAATACCAGCTACAGTGTGTGCCAACCTGGTGAAGACTTACAGGAAACGTTTGACCTCTGTCATTGCCAACAAAGGTTATGTTACAAAGTATTGAGTTGAACCAAATTTATTGACCAAATACTTATTTTCCACCATAATTTACAATTAAATTCTGTACAAATCCTACAATGTGATTTCCTGGATTTATTTTTTCACATTTTGTCTCTCATAGTTGAAGTGTAGCTATGATGAAAAAGCAGACCTATCTCCTCGAGATAGTCTGACTAAACGATCAGTATCTGACTAAATACTTTTTTGCCCCACTGTAACGCTTTTCTTTTAAAAAAAAAACCAAAAAGTTTGGTTCTCATCCATCCACAAAACATTCTTCCAGTAGCCTTCTGGCTCGTCCACGTGATCTTTAGCAAAACTGCAGACCAGCAGCAATGTTCTTTTTGGAGAGCAGTGGCTTTCTCCTTGCAACCCTGCCATGCACACCATTGTTGTTCAGTGTTCTTCTGATGGTGGACTCATAACATTAATATCAGCCAATGGGAGAGAGGCCTTCAGTTGCTTAGAAGTTACCCTGGGGTTCTTTGTGACCTCGGCAACTATTACACACCTTGCTCTTGGAGTGATCTTTGTTGGTTGGCCACTCCTGGGGAGGGTAACAATGGTCTTGAATTTTCTCCATTTGTACACAATCTGTCTGACTGTGGATTGGTGGAGTCCAAACTCTTTAGAGATGGGTTTGTAACCTTTTCCAGCTCGATGAGCATCAACAACTCTTTTTCTGAGGGCCTCAGAAATCTCCTTTGTTCGTGCCATGATACACTTCCACAAATGTGTGTTGTGAAGAGCAGACTTTGATAGATCCCTGTTCTTTAAATAAAACGGTGCCCAGTCACACCTGATTGGCATCTCATTGATCCCTTCAAATTAACTGTTAATCCTAGAGGTTCACATACTTTTAAGTATAATATTACTCACGTATGTAGTATCACTTTCTCTTTTTAGACTTGTGTAAAAAATCGGATGAGGTTAGCTCGTGTTTATGCAGAATTCAGAAACTCCTAAAAGGTTCACAAACTTTCAACTTTTTTTGTAACTTTAGGGAGTTCCTAACGTGGGTTTAGAGATTAAGACTAAACCTCAGTCTCAGTGAACTGCCGTAGGAAATCAACATGATCTAAATGTCCTTTCGGCTGGTGTCCATGCATATCTGAACCGTACAGTCACCCTCATAAAGATGAGCTGCTGAACAATGTTCTGACCTCAAAGCAAAGTTAAACATCAGCCTGTTTAGTTTGCTGCCTTTATTTTTTAGCCTGACTACTTCAAAATCATCTGCAGTGTCTCAGAGGAAAATTGCATTTAAGTAGCTAAACGTTGCTCATTAACCGTCCTACCAGTGCAGTGACCTTACTTTACACCATTACTGCATTTTATTGGAATTCAGCCTGTGATGGATGCTTTGTTTTTCAGAGCAGCTCGTTTTAAACCCTCAATATCTTTGTTAATTTTATGTGCTCATTAAAGCAAATTGTAGTAAACATCCCCCCGTGTAATTACAATTTAGGCCCGTATGAGTCTGAGACAGAAATATAAAGCTAATCGTCGGCTTTTTGCGACATGTAACCTGATTAACAGCGAGCGCCGCTGCAATATCAGCAAACAATTCCCCTGAGTTCAGGGGCAGCACGGTGTCTCGGGTAAAACAGTCCTACAATAGCTTTTGCGCGACCGACGCAGCTAATCTGTGAGCTCAGGCAGCTGCTGACTGGTTTATCATTTTGTCCTCTGAACCAATTGGCTCTAACCTTCATTCGAACTGATTATCATCTCGTGCTGAGAAAATGGGTCCTTTGAAAGGGGCGATAATGCTAATTGTGACCTGAAATACTCTGTGGAGAGGGGGCAGGGGGGGTCCAAGGCACTGTAACTACATCATACAAATCCAAATCCAAAAAGGTTGGGACCATAAATGGGACAGAATGGAGAATTACCTTTACATGAACCTTTGTATTAACCCAAGATATTTCACGAGACATCTGGTCAACTTCATTTAATTTGTCAATAAACTTCCATTCCTGCATTTCAGTCCTGCAACACATTCCTGTGCAAAAAAGGAGTTTTATTTTAACCATGTCCAAAGGCAGCGTCTGGGCTTGGAGGCATCTGGGATGGACCACCACACAGTGGAAACAGGGACTGTGCTCAGACGCATAAGTCTAACAGATCTTTTTTGGAAGAAATGGACACCGAGAAGAAAAGGAGCATCCAGACTGTTATGAGGAGTCTAAAAGCCAGGCTCTGTCATGGTATGGGGTCGGGTCAGGGCCCTTGGTAAAGGTCATTTCCACTTCTGTGATGCAGCATTAATGCAGAAAAGTACACCGAGATTTTAAAGCAACATAAACTGCCTTCTTAAACGACATCTTTCCAGGGACATCCATGCAGTTACCAACAAGACCAATCAGAAAAAGATAGGACTGAAATACGTAAATCCCTTCCAATCTTTCTTTGAGGAACATCGTTTTTAAACATTTCCATCATTTTCTCAAGCATTAGTTGATAAACTGGAGATCCTCTGCCTGTCTTTACTCCTCAAAAACTCAGCCTTTCGTTTCATGTTTTGGATGCAGTCATTTGGGTGTCCACAAACTTTTGTTTATGTAGTATATCTCCGGCTTAGTGGCTAAGGATCTGGACTGCAGGTCAGAACGTTGTGGTTTTAAATCCCAGCTTTAACCGACCTTTAACTGCACAGTTTCTCTGGATGTGCCAAATCCTGTAAAAGCTTTTTGCGGGATCCAGCAAACATTCTTGTTTCAGCTAAAATAGCAGCAGGACTCAGCCGGGTCGAGTGAAATGAATTTTGCAACAAGTTGTGTCAGTTAGTGTTAAAGCAGAACATCTAAAAGCACTACAGTATGAAGTAAGTGAGGCTGCTTTTAATGTAATGCTCCATTTCTGAAAGCCACATTGGGCTCTACATCATCATTTCTATTTCAGTATGCAGCTGCAGCTTTGTCAAAATTAGAAGTTCTCCGAACCTCTTTTAATGATGAATAAGCTCATAGCAAGTACACCATATTTTTCCTGTCCCTCTGGAATGGCCTGGATGGGTGCATTAATTACACATTGATGAACCTGACCTTCATTCAGGAGCTCAATGGAGACACGAAAGGCTGTCTAAAGTCCTGCAATGATCTCACCAAGAGAGAGAAAAAAGTGCCGAAGGAGGTCAAAAAGTGTGAAAGTGAGAGCTGTAGAATGTCCTAAAGTCTTTACTCATGGTTAATGGAAAGATGTAAATTTTGAAAGACCACATGGATGTTGCGTAACACTTCAGGGACAACGTTCTGTGGTCAGATGAGATGAGAAAGAGGTTGATTTAGGACAGAAATTAAATACTTCTGGACATGATTAATATAAGGCTTCTATTTTGCATAGTAATGTTTAATATCATGAAAAGATTCAAGGAATCTGGAGGAACTTCCTAAAAGCCTAAACTGAAGAGAGGTGATCGCCGCTCCCTCAGATGGCACTGCATCAAGAAACATCATTCATCAATAGCTGATAGAACCACATGGACAAGGGATTCTTTTATCAGATCTTTATCAAGCTCTACAATACAGAGTTACATTCATAAATACCCCTTAAAAATCGTTACTGTGCTGAAAAGAAACCTTATGTTATAACCATGTCCAGATATGGCGTCAACTTCTCTGGGCTCGGAGGCATCTGGGATGGACCATCATACAGTGGGAACGGGGATTGTGCTCAGACCCATCAGTATAACAGATCTTTTTTTGACCACCCAGACTGTTATGAGGAACAAGTCCAAAAGCCAGGCTCTGTGATGGTATGGGGTCGGGTCAGGGCCCTGGGTAAAAGTCATTTAAACTTCTGAGATGCAGCATTAATGCAGAAAAGTACACTGAGAATTTACAGCAACATAAGCTGACATTATCTCTTCCAGAAAATGTTAGGACTGAAGTATGTAAATTCCTTCCAATTTTTCTTTGAGGAACATCGTCCTTAAACATTCTCACCCATTTGTTGCCAAACTGGAGCTCTTATAGTGGACCATGTTGAATAAAACTCTTAATCCATTTCTTCACAGGTCCTCTGGTTGGGCGGCAGATCTTTCGGTTCAGCGAGGAAGGCCTGGTGAACGCTCGCTTCGACTACAGCTACAACAACTTCCGTGTGACCAGCATGCAGGCGATGGTCAACGAGACCCCCCTTCCTATCGACCTGTACCGCTACGTGGACGTGTCAGGTCGCGTCGAGCAGTTCGGCAAGTTCAGCGTCATCCACTACGACCTGAACCAGGTGATCACCACCCATGCCATGAAGCACACCAAGATCTTCAACGCCTACGGGCAAGTGATCGAGGTCCAGTACGAGATCCTCAAATCCATCGCCTACTGGATGACGGTGCACTACGACAACATGGGCCGCACGGTCATCTGCGACATCCGGGTGGGCGTGGACGGCAACATAACGCGCTACTCGTACGAATATGACGCGGACAGCCAGCTCCAGACCGTCCTGATGAACGAGCGGCCGCAGTGGCGCTACAGCTACGACCTCAACGGCAACATTAACCTGCTGAGCCACGGTACCAGCGCCCGACTCACGCCGCTACGCTACGACCTGCGTGACCGCATCACAAGACTGGGCGAAATCCAGTACAAGGTGGACGACGACGGATTCCTGCGCATGAGAGGCAGCGACATGTTTGAGTACAACTCCAACGGGCTCCTCGCCAGGGTCTTCAACAAGGTCTCGGAGGAGAGCGTGCAGTACCGCTACGACGGTCTCAGCAGGCGAGTCGCCAGTAAGTCCAGCACCGGACAGCTCCTGCAGTTCTTCTACGCAGACCTGGCCAATCCGACCCGAGTCACTCACATGTACAACCACAGCAGTTCCGAAATCACCTCGCTCTATTACGACCTGCAGGGCCACGCCATCGCCATGGAGCTGAGCAGCGGAGAGGAATACTATGTGGCATGTGACAACCAGGGCACGCCACGGGCCATATTTAGCAGCCGTGGAGAAGTGGTGAAGGAGATCCACTACACTCCATACGGCGACATTTACCAGGACACAAACCCCTCGTTTCAGCTGATCATCGGATTCCATGGCGGATTATACGATAGTTTTACAAAGCTGGTCCATTTCGGGCGACGGGATTATGACGTCGTTGCAGGCAGGTGGACCACGCCTGACTATAACCTGTGGCGCGAGCTCAGCGCTAACCCGAAACCCTTTAATCTGTACATGTTTAAAAACAACTGCCCCGTGGGCAACATCGAGGAAGTCACACAGTTTACCACAGGTACGATTTAACATAAATCATTGAAGAACACCATCTTACAATCCAAGCAATTTTGGGTTAAAGGTCTTGCTCAAGGACCCAACAGTGGCAGCTTGGCAGAGGTGGGATTTGAACCAGTAACTTAACCGCTACGTTACCACAATCCTTACTTTAAAACTGATTTGTTAACGTTAAAATATGCTGAAATAATGTATGTCATATTTAAGTCCGGTCCCAGAAGGGGCCCAAAAGTTTGCATAAAAGTATGCATTTATTTATCTTCAGAGATGGCAGAAATACAGCTTATACTAATAAACTAGTAAGTAAAAGTTGAAGTATGGTTTATATCCAGTAAGGTAGCGCCCGCTAGCCCAGTACCTGAGTCGTTAGCATCCAATAACCTGATATTTAGGCCAGTTGGCTTCGGTTTTGAGCATGCTAGCTCAGAAGATGAGCAGTTAGCGCCCTGTAGCTCAGTTTCTGAGTCGCTAGCGCCTGATAACCCGATATTTAGGCAGGTTAGTCCTGTATTTGAACATGTTAGCTCAGTACTTGAGCTGCTAGTGCCCGCTAGCTCAGTACCTGAGCCGTTAGTGCCCGCTAGCTCAGTACCTGAGCCGTTAGTGCCCGCTAGCTCAGTACCTGAGCCGTTAGCGCCCATTAGCTCAGTACCTGAGCCATTAGTGCCCGTTAGCTCAGTCCCTGAGCCGCTAGCATCCATTAACCCTGTACTTGAGCGCGTTAGCTCAGTAGCTGAGCGGTTAGCGCCCTGTAGCCCAGTACCTGACCTGTTAGCCCTGACAAGCTCTGTATTTAAACAGGGCTGCTCAGTACAGAGGTTTCGAAGTGCCGCTTGGTTCTGTGTCCAAGCGCATCGCGCCTAAATGGACATAAAGTAAAAAAGTAAAAGTATTTCTTTAGGATAACAGGTATAGATCCATGACACTAGATGACCTTGTCATATTTAGCTAATCACAGCAACAACAGAATAATAGTTTTCAGACATGAGAAACCAAAATATACAAAATACTTAGGATTTTTTTTATAAACGTTGCTAAATCTCTCATAACTAGACGTGGTAATAATCAGTAATGCAGTAAATCCTGATATTTAACCCAAACTATAGTTATCATCGACCCTCTGAAACACTCTCACTGCATTTTAGTCATTTTTTTCTCCAGTTACAAAGCGTCTAGTATTAGCTTAGCATTCTGATTGGGACTTCATTAGGTGCCTCATTAGAATTGCCTAAATAACAATAAAAATAAATAGATCGATAAACCAGTTAAATAAATAGATTCATAAAAGCTAAAGTAACAAATCTGATTTAAAAATGTAATGAGTAAAAAAGTACAGATCTTTCTTTTGAAATGTAATAAGTAAAAGTACGTATTAAGTTACAGAAATAATCAAACAAAGTACAGCTACATAAAAAATAGCTTAAGTACTTTACTTCGTTACTTGGTTACTTACCACCTCTGTTTATCTGCGAGGCTTAGAAAGTATCAAATCGATAAACAGTTATTGGCGGAAATCCATAAAGCATGAATTCTATATTCTTTGTCACTTATAAACCCACAGTTTTTAAGGAAGTGACTTTTATTTGCTTTATATCTCTGTATGAGCAGATATCGGCAGCTGGCTGCAGCTGTTCGGCTTCCAGCTCCATAACGTTGTGCCTGGTTTCCCTAAACCCGATCCCGCCAGCATGGAACAGACCTATGAAATGATGAAGACCCAAACCAAAACCCAAGACTGGGACACCAGTAAAGTAAGTGTGTTTGGGATAGTTCTATGCAGAACAAGGAACTCCAAACACCAAATAACAGTTGCCAAGTCCACTTATTATAAATGAATTTGGGCTTATATTTCTGCAGTCGTGTACAAATATTGGTAGTTGTGGTTGCGTTGTTTTGGGCTTCTTGGGTTTCTAAAGTTTAGTTTATTTGCTTATTTGGAGTTAATCCCTGTTCCTGTCCCTGGCATGCTCTCTCTCTCTCTCTCTCTCCACTATAATAATAATAATAAATAATACATTCAATTTCTATAGCGCCTTTCACAAACCCAAGGACGCTTAAACCTGTCTAAGCCTCTTAGTGCAGATATGCCCTCTAGCAGGCCTGCATCCAGGCCCATTCTGGCTTTCAAAATTAAAATGCTTAATAACACAATATTCTTAACACACGGTTGAACCTGCGTACCGATTTTCATCAGTCTACATGCAACCATTCATCAAAAATCCAAAACTGAACACAGCCTGTCCTCTGTGAATTGTTTACAAATGCAACCACACCTCCCCAACAACTAAGCCTTTTCAAATCAGGGTGAAAAACTTTTTCTTCACAGAAAACTCACTTACCATCAAAACAACTCCATGACACTGTTAGACTGCAGATAACATGTCAGTAAAGTCCTTTTATCGCTTGCTCATGTCATCTCACAGACATGCATCCATTTACAACATTACCCGAACATAAGAGTCTTTAGCTGTTACCGTCCATGCAATCTACGTTTTTGCTTAGAAGTGTTGGTGAATTCCAACCTAAAGATGTTCTGTCAGTATTTGTTGGCTTAGGAGCAAGATAATCTCCTTGAATGAGTTTTTCTGCACCTATAGTATGAGAGCTGAATCAGAGGTGTCCCAGAAAAACACTTCCTTGCAGTTTCAGAAATGCTCACAAGTGACTGACACCTCGTCCAAACAACAGTACTCACTCAGAGGTATTTATAGATGGGTCACATGGCCGGATTGGTGGTTGTTGAGTGGTGGAGGGAGGTACGAATAAGAGGTCAGAACACTCTGCATTTCTAAGAGGGATTAGATAAGGCCCATTCCTTGAAAGAAATAACAGTATAACTCAAAAGTTGGACTTATGTTTGCTTGTTCTATCACAGAAGACATAACAATCCTACCACTGAGTTGTATTCCGATTTTATTACAAATGCATTCACATTCAAGCCATAAATTATATTAACGTTGTGATTGTCCTGATGGATGGATAAGACCATTTCCTCCATGACCAGAGGTTAAACGTTGTTAAAAGTGTAGTGACATTGTTCTGTTAGCGCACTGTGCGACTCCCTCCTCCCGGGCAGGTTCTCGCCGTCGCGTTTTGCTTGCCACGCTTTTGGGCGGTTGTGATTGCTGAACCCTGCTCATACTACTAGCGCGGTGGTACTAGAATTGTGCACACTAGTCACCTCTGAAAGTTCGACGCCTTGTTCCGCTGAAGCCCGACTTGTTGTAAATCAAAAGCACATTTGTGTTGTGGTGCGGCATTCGTGTTGTTTTGGAGGTAATTCTTCGAGGGAAAAACGTCCCTTATACTCATTGCCATCGTAGCAATAATAAAAAGTATTCATTGCATGTTTACGGCATTGTCAGACGTGCCAGACTTGGCCCTGAATTTTCTCAGACTCTGAACAAGCCATAATCACTTCCCAGAATCCGCAGAATGAGGCTTAGAACGAGAGAACTAACAGGCGATGTCATAAATCGCATTAATGCCGGGTGCGCTGTTGTTTTCTTTACGAGCAACGAAATCAAAACCCTCAATCTTTTTACTGTTGTTTCGCCCCCAAAAAATGAATCAGGCGTAACGGTATGTTTTACATTTTATAGTTTTGGATTCCTAATGCATTACAGGACTCGGTCTGATTAGACGAGCTGATGATGGCTTTTGTTTCACACAGCCAGGCGTTGGATAAAATTTGATGATAGGTAATGAAAATGGATTGAAAAAGTCCTCTGAAAAAGCCTGTGGTTTATAGCAGACAGGTTTCAGGAACAAAAGATTCACCCAGAGTTCAGCGAATGAATCTGAATCAGAATCGTTCAGTTCGTTCAGGTTCTGCCGATGAGCTTCACAACTGCAGTGAAATTCGGAGTAAAGGCAAGACTGAACGGTTCCAGATCAGACTTCTGCAGTTCTCTGAGTATTCAAATGGTCATGTAAACAGCATACTCTGATCTAGAAATCAGATTAAGAGCTGGAATTTATCTCAGTAATCAGATTTCTCTGATTTCACTCGGTTCACTCAGTCCGAACAGCAGCGGAATCACATACGGTTGCCAGGTTGGCTTATTCTAAGAGAACTACCGATACCAACCAATATCAATCTAACTTAACTACTCAATAGGTGCCCATAAATCCTGATATTTATAGCTTTTTATAGATTGGAGTGCCTTTATTTTGATAAAAGCAGTGTTCTGTGTCTCAAAAAAGTTGTAGTAAGCCTGTATCAAAAGTTTTAGAGACATGAAATAATGGCATACCGCGGACATGCTGCTAGCTTCAGTTAAGCTTCATCTAGTAGAGAGCATGTGTGTCAGTAACCGCTTCATGGTATCAGTGCCCTCCGTTGCTGATATCGAAGTATCAGTATCGCCACCGATACGGTATCGATGCAACACTAATTTACATCAACCTGGTGCATGTTTCCCTTGTGGGATCTGGCAACCATGGAATTAAACACAGCACTACATTAAAATGGGTTTTTGTTCCGTAACACTTTTGTAGGGACACTGTAGTCCAAATCCATTGCTGAATGTAAAAACTCATTAAAAGTGATCGAGAAGTAATTCGCTTATTGTGCTTTTTCAACAGAAAAACCCAGCACCTCCATTTGCTTGTATTTGCTTACAGTCCAGCCTTGCCTGGACCAATATGGCGGACGCGTTGACGTATCCACAGTGTCCGTGTTGACTTTTGGATGCTTTGCTCTCTACAGGTGGTGCTGGGTATTCAATGTGAGCTGCAGAGGCAACTTCGATCCTTCATCTCTTTGGAAAGGCTACCCATGACTCCGCCCATCGGCCGCCTCCACCAGTGCTCGGCGCAGACCCCTCTTTTCTCCACCCTCCCCTCCATCTTCGGCAAGGGCATCAAATTCTCGGTCAGGAACGGCGTGGCTTCGGCCGACATCATCGGCGTGGCGAGCGAGGACAGTCGGCGCCTGGCCGCCATCGTCCACGGCTCCGTGTACCTCGAGGGCCTGCGCTACACGGTGGACGGGCGCGACACGCACCACTTTGTGAAGCTGGGACCGCTGGAGGAGGACCTGGCGGTGATGACCGGCGCAGGAGGACGCGTCCTGGAGAACGGCGTGAACGTGACGGTGACGCAAATGACCATGCTGAATGGCGGAAAGACGAGGCGCTTGGCCGACATTCAGCTCCAGCAGGGGGCGCTGAGTTTGAACGTGCGCTACGGCGCATCGGCCCACGAGGCCAGAGAACACGTCCTGGAGCTGGCACGGCAGAGGGCAGTGAGGCAGGCCTGGGCGCTGGAGCAAAGCCGAGTAGTGGACGGCGAGGAAGGCAGCAGAACGTGGACCGAATCGGAAAAGCATCAGCTGGTGTCTGGTGGGAAGGTGCCCGGGTACGACGGGTATTTCATGCTGTCCGTGGAACAGCATCCGGAGCTCGCTGACAGTGCCAACAACATTCAGTTCATGAGACAAAGCGAGATTGGCCGGAGGTAACGCTAGTTTAGACTACGCCGGTGTGGCTGTTTCACCAAAGACTGCCTGTTTCTAGATTTCTCACACTCTTTATATGAACCTGAGATTTGTCTCATCTGCCTTTAATCGTGACAAAATGATGGTATTTTATTATTATTATTATTATTATTATTATTATTATTATTGTTCTGAGTGGAGTTTCTACGTGGCACAAACCTTTTTTTCCCCACTGCGACTTGGCTTTTTCTATGTGAAGATAATCTTGCAGCCTTGCGAAGACGAACCGAGGACGAGAACTGAATCAGCGTTATGTTCCTCTCATTCTCTTTTTTTTGGTTTGTTACGCTCCATAGAACACCTCAGCATAATAGAGTTTACATTCTCAGCAAGAGAGGCCTTGTTACTTCATTCTAAAACAAACAGATGAGACATAAACGCTCGAACAGATTAGGCTGTGTTATAAACTGACACTGTGTATATATATATATATATATATATATATATATATATATATATATACATATATACATACTTATGCACTAAAATGATGTAGATAGCGAAAAAGAAAGTGCTAAAGATTTTAAATCTGTGGTCACCCATAATGAAGTGTTATTCTAACTAGATGCAAGTTTCTTTTCTTTTCTTTTTTTTTCAGGAATTGATATATGCTATGAAACTATCAGCTCTGGAGATCAGAGAATAAGGACTTATTAAAGTTATTATGTGTACATTTAATGCATCAGGATCTTCATTTGATTGCCTTGCTTACTTGGCCACGTCCACGATATTATGAACAGTATAATAAACAGAGAATATAAAACTAAAGCTGTTCATTTTTACATATAACACCTAGGCCACCCAAGCATGTCGAGTCCCTTTTTTGAGTCTTGGTCCTCCCAAGGTTTCTTCCTTATAATGTTTTAAGGTTTAGGGAGTTTTTCCTTGCCACTGTCGCCCTAGGCTTGCTCAGTTTGGGATTGGTCCTAGATAACAGAAGATGATATACAGTTGCAGAGCTGCCTTGAGGCGATCCTTCATTGTAAAAAAGCGCGATAGAAATAACTCTGACTTGATTTTGACATGCATTCATTTCCCTCTCTCTTCCAAAAGATAAGCTATCTTTATTGTCATTGTACGAGTACAACGAGATGACATTTGGACCGAGCCTGTACATGCCAAACTACAAAGTATAAAAATAGTATAAGTAAGCATAAAGTAAAGAAACACACACCTGATACAAATAGCTAAAATATACACCAATCAGGCCATTATGACCACCTCCTTTGTAGTTCTGTAAGTACAGATTGTAGTCCATCTGTTTCTCTACATCCTTTGTTCGTCCCCTTTACTCTGTTCTCTAATGGTCAGGACCGATCAGGTCCTGTTTGAGTGGAGGATCATTCTCAGCACTGCAGTGACACTGATGTAGTGGCGGTGTGTTAGTGTGTTGTTCTGGTATGAATGGATCAGAGATAGCAGTGCTGCTGGAGTTCTTAAACACTGTGTTCACTTTATTAGACACATCTACGTTATGGCTCCACCTTGTAGATGTAAAGTCAGAGACAGCAGCTCATCTGTTGTTGTACAGCTTGTGTTAGTCATGCTGGTGGCTGGATTTTTTTGGTAGGTGGAAAAACTGCTGGAAAAAAAACTTTAGCAGCACTACTACAAGGTGGTAAAATGGACAGTGAGTGTAGAAACAGGGAGGTGTTCATAATGTTATGTGTTATTGGTGTACGGTAAATATATATACTGAATACTATTGACTGGTAGGGTTTCCTAGAGGATAAAGGGACTTAGCAGTAGTGTTCATAATTAAGCAATGTTGAGGCAGGTTGCCCAGAACACTACTGCTCCCTATGGCGTAGAATAAATAGATAATAAATAATGATTTCACATAAACAGTGTGTGTAGGTACAGTAGTCAGACCATAAGTAGGCCTATGAACTGAATTTAACTGCAGTAACCAGCAACTACCCTTCTAATTAGATAAAGCAGTTTGTAAACATTTGTTTGCTGTGTCAGACTTGGTTTACATGTGTAAACCAAACATGTAAAACGTGTAAACTGTGGTAGCCTATGAGTTAAGGTACTGGACTATGGACCAGAAGATCCAGGGTTCAAACCCTGTCTCTGCTAAGCTGCCACTGTTGAGTCCTTGAGCAAGACCCTTAACCCACAATTGCTTGGATTGTAAGACTTTATAAGTTGTAAGTTGCTCTGGATATGCCTTGTTATAGCACTGTTTATGATCCACTCCTGCTCCACACATTCCTGGAGATATGGGGTCATATAGAGTCACTGTCCAAACATCAATGAGCGTGAGAAAGAAAACTTGCGGTTTCACAGTTTTGTGTTGGATACTAGTAAGTTTGGAAAGTAATGCCTGTTGGGTTGAGTGTAAAAGCTGTTTTTAACCCTTTACAGTGGATGAAACCGATGTATGAAAAAGCGATGGGACTCTGAGGTCAAGTATACAGTGGGGCAAAAAAGTATTTAGTCAGCCACTGATTGTACAAGTTCTCCTACTTAGAAAGATGAGAGAGGTCTGTAATTTTCATCATAGCTACACTTCAGCTATGAGAGACAAAATGAGAAAAAAAATCCAGGAAATCACATTGTAGGATTTTTAAAGAATTTAATTGAAAATCATGGTGGAAAATAAGTATTTGGTCACCCACAAACAAGCAACATGTCTGGCTCTCACAGACCTGTAACTTCTTCTATAAGAAGCTCTTCTGTCCTCTACTCGTTACCTGTATTACTAGCACCTGTTTGAGCTCATTACCTGTATAAAAGACATCTGTCCACAGCCTCAAACAGTCAGACTCCAAACTCAACCATGGCCAAGACCAAAGAGCTGTTGAAGGACACCAGGAAGACAATTGTAGACCTGCCACAAGATGGGAAGAGTGAATCTACAATAAGGCAAGCAGGTTGGTGTGAATAAATCAACTGTTGGAGCAACTGTAAGAAAATGGAAGACATACAAGACCATTGATAATCTCCCTCGATCTGGGGGGGCTCCACACAAGATCCTCATCCCGAGGGGTTAAAATGATCATGAGAACGGTGAGCAAAAATCCCAGAACTACACAGAGGGACCTGAATGAATGACCTGCAGAGAGCTGGGACCAAAGTAACAAAGGCTACCATCAGTACACACTACGCCGAAAGGGACTCAGATCCTGCAGTGCCAGGCGTGCCCCCCTGCTTAAGCCAGTACATGTCCAGGCCCGTCTGAAGTTTGCCAGAGGAGCATATGGATGACCCAGAAGAGGATTGGGAGAATATCATTGTGGTCAGATGAAAACAAAACAGAACTTATTTTTTTTTGGTAAAAAACTCAACTGGAGGAAGAAGAATGCTGAGTTGCACCATACCTACTGTGAAGCATGGGGGTAGAAAACCTTATCCTTTTGGGCTGTTTTTCTGCAAAGGGACAGGACGACTGATCCGTGTTAAGGGGAAGAATGAACGGGGCCATGTATTGTGAGATATTAAGTCAAAACCTCCTTCCATCAGCGAGAGCATTGAAGATGGAACGTGGCTGGGGCTTCCAGCATGACAATTGATCCCCAAACACACCTCTCAGGGCAACGAAGGAGTGGCTCCGTAAAAAAAGTATTTCAAGCTCCTGGAGTGGCCTAGCCAGTCTCCAGACCTCAGCCCCATAGAACATTTTGTGGAGGGAGTTGAAAGTCCGTGTTGCCCCAGAACATCACTGCTCTCTAGAGGAGATCTGCATGGAGGAATGGGCCAAAAATACCAGCTACAGCAGTGTGTGTCAACCTGGTGAAGACTTACAGGAAACAAAGGTTATGTTACAAAGTAATGAGCTGAACTTTTGTTATTGACCAAATACTTATTTCCCACAATGACTTACAGTTAAAATTTTTTTAAATCCTACAATGTGATTTCCTGGATTTTTTTCTCTCATTGTGTCTCTCATAGTTGAAGTGTAGCTATGATGAAAATTACAGACCTCTCTCATCTTTCTAAGTAGGAGAACTTGCACAATCAGTGACTGACTAAATACTTTTTTGCCCCACTGTAAAACGTTCCATATTATACCAATACACAACAAATGTTTACAAAATTACGGTACAAACCTAAGACCTAATTACCTTCCCTGCTTGTACAAACCTACCAGACACTCGTGGATAAAAAGGAAACTGGAGCGTCAATGCTGAAATTGTTGAGGCAGAAACTGTGGTCAGGGTACAAGCAAGGTTCAAAACAGAGATACAAAAAACAGGCCTACAAATCAGAGGGGTGAGGCAAACAGGAAAACCGAGAATCACTAAAAGAGGTCAAAACACTAGAAAGCTGAGATGTATCTGAGCCATTCCACTGAATGGGTGCCATTTTGGTCCCCAGGACATTAAATGTATATAGAATTAAAATAATTAACTTTAAAACAACATGTTATCATGAAGCAAAGAGTCCTGCACAGTGATGCTATAGCACATTTAAGGTATATAATTTAAAACATTACTAAAAACTACCTAGAACGCTGAAAAAGTGTTTGTTAGCTGTTCCTGGTTACACTTTACATTGAAATATAATGATTAAAATCCTCTGGAAATCGTTTTTTTCATGCACTACTACGTCGCTCCATAACCCATCTGTGCCTTAAGTATTCTTTACATAAGAAACCCATAATATTTGACTTTAAAATACATATTTTAGTCATGTCCTCAGGTGTTCTTTCAGCCCTGTTACGCTACATTTTCCCACTTCTAAAACTGAGGGAACATTAAACAAGTCACATGATCTGTAGGAAGCTGGATCGGGATCTTCTGAAGACCATGGGAAGATCAAAAGTAAGTCTCTCATATTTTTTTCCTGTATATTCGATTGTATTTAACTATGAATGAGAAGGTCAATCACAACATACTGTCCAGAACAGCTCAAGAGCTTATAGGAGAAGCAACACAGACTCTAAAAACATGGATATTAAAGGAAAGCTCTGGTGGAATAGAACTGAAAGGCTGGAGAATGATGGTGATAAAGCTCACAGGGACTGTAAGGAACCATTTGATTATTTATCTAAGAGCATTCTGATCTGTTCATGATCACAAACACAAACTAGAGCTTCCTGCACTCATCTTCACTCATGTCTTTTTTTAATTTCAAAAATGTTTCGTGGACAAGAAGTGACGTGCATGGAGTGTTAAATCATGCTGAACGCACCAGGCATTGCTCTGGGTGTCGCGTAACGCCGTGCATTCCACGTCGCGAAGAGAAGATCATGGTTTGGCTGCGAGCCGAGAGATCAGAGCTCGCACGTAGTCTTGATCTGATGAAACACGAAGCACATCGACCCCTCTGGAAAACTCCTCTCGAAATACTTCACTTGAAGGTCGTTTTATTTTTATTACGTGAGAAAATGACTCAGTTCGGGACAGAGCATGTTCCTTTTAGGTTCACGGAACAGAACTAGGCTCCACACGGAGTTCTTTCATGTGGTCGTCTGAAGTAGTGCAGCGCTTCTGTGCTGTTTAACCTCTTAATATATTTACATTTACATGTTAGACATTTCGGCTAGGAGCTCTGAGGGATTCTTAGACGCTTCGGTGCTGGAGATGATCAGTATATTGCATCATTCACACTTATAACTGCAATACAGTGCAATATATTACAGTGTACTAAAACATGTTTAGTTTCACAACAATTTATAGTGTGGTGTATACAATTAATTGTGATTTTAATGCATAATAATACACACTTTTTACATTTTAACCCCACAATTCCAATTACATGGTATATAATACTCTAATAATAGAATACAGGGTGGAGGTGCAAACATTGTCTCTGGTACTGTTTATGTTTCTACTTCGTTTAAACAGGGTTTTTTGTTCTGATGTGTTTCATAGACAATTATCACATTGCTACTCAAGTCGCTTAATCCAGTTCGGGGGTCGCGGGGGTCCGGGCCTAACTGGTAGCACCTGGCACAAGGACGGAACAAACTCTAGACAAGACACCAGACCATCACGCTGCCAGAAGGTTTAATTATTTTTGTCAATGTAAATGTAAAAACAAACTATAAAACATCTCACTTATGGCTCTTCCAAAATCAGCCTCAGATATGTCAAAATCAAAACAGACGGAACAGATATATAAAGGGGTTTATTGACAGATTCTTTTTGAAAACCAAAAGAGAAAAAGGTCAACAAATGTCACTTCCAACGCTGCACAAGCACATACAATATATATATATATATATATATATATATATAAAACCACATATTTATACACAGTCATTGACAAAATAGTGCATGCACAGAAATATCGGAATGACATAAAAATGCTTGCCCTGCTTCCCTATAAAAAGGCTCTCAGAAGCAACTTTTGAGCTACAGAAGCTACAGACTTATTTCACTAGATTTGTTCTTACATATAACATCTAAGCCACCCACAGATCGGATCCCTTTTTGAGTCTCGGTCCTCCCAAGGTTTCTTCCTTATAACATTTAGGGATTTTCCTTGCCACTGTCGCCCTAAGCTTGCTCCATTTGGGATTGGCCCTAAATAGTAAAAGCTAATCTAAAATGTAAACCTGAATTGAGACAGTGCTTCAATGTAAAAAGCGCTATAGAAATTTGGAAGGAAACTTGTTGTCACCGTGCCCATTACGTGTCCTGCTTTTGACAGCCAGCCAGCCAGCCATCCAGGCTAGAGGTGACCTAACAGGGTAACCAGCGCCTCCTTTCAATTGTACAGTTTCTCAATAAACTTATCCTTTCTCTCTAATATTGTAATCACTTAGATATATCATCATTACATTCACACATATAAAGTTTCCTTAAATTTCAACAACTCCTTTTTGTTGAGCTATTACTTTGTCAATGAGTGTAATTAAAACCTAGCAAAGAAGCAAGAGAGCTAGATAACAGGTGTTTGTCTACAGTGTTTAGTAGCTAAATACAGTAAGAGGCTGATTTGGTAATAGAAAACGTGTTCTCTAGCTAAATTAGTATCTAACAGCCATGTACAGCTTCCTCAGAAAAGCCATTCTGATATGATTTATTTAAACAACACTTCTTGTTGTTGCTGTTCCCGGTTCTGCTTTTCTGTGTTGAACTTCTTCAGCTCTCAGTGGCCTGAGCTGTGCTTCTTAAGAAGTGTAAACACCAATAAAAAACATTAGCTGGAAAGCTGAATGTAGCTTGTAAAGTCTGATGATTTCGAACAATGTTTGAGCAAAGTTGCATTTGTTTTAGATTTAAATTAATAAGCTAAGTCAGGATTAATATCAACTTCATTTACATGACCATAACAGAATTAGATCAATTCTTTATTATTTTGTGTGTGTGTGTTCGTGGTTTTTTTGGTTTGTTTTGTTTTTTTCTTCTTTTTTTTTTTTTTTTTCGAAGTTAGGTCCTGGTGGGTCCTGATCTCTGCGGTTTGGCATTTACACGAGAGCGAAATCACAAAAACTTGCTGTTTCTGATTCCGCATGATAAAGGCTGATCGGTCTCCCGAGCATCGATGCTGGCAGAGTTGAGGGTGCGGTTGCTAGGAGACGATCTTCCTGTGGAGCTTGTCGGCTTTGATGCAAAGCTGTTTGCTCAGATTTGGCACACATGTAGCCATGGCTTCAATCCATGTGCCTTTATTTGGGTGTAAGTTTCAATTTGTTTCACTTTATATTCTCTGTTTCTAATTATGGTTTTTGGTCGTGGGTTTTAGTTATTTCACTGTACCGTATGTGCCTCTTTTGTCTTTTTGTGTTTATGATTTGTTTTGTTTTGTTTCGTTTTACTTTATCTGTGGGATTCCCATTACCATGTTTCTAAAACAAGAAACATACTTTTGTACTTTGCAAATATAAACTACAAATACATGCTATAGCAAATATATTGCAGTCCAAATGAAAGATTGATATACAGTATAAAACTATATATATATATATATATATATATATATATATATATATATATATATATATATATATATATATATATTTATTTATTTATTTATTTATAAACAGCTCTGGAAAAAAGTGAGGAGTCCACTTCGAAATTTACTATTTTTAGGTACTGTAAGAGTTTGAGAGAAATGAAACATTTTTGTTTTATTCCATGAATTAGTGAGAATTTCCAAATAAAAATATTGATTTGCAGCAGTGACATGAGCATTTATTGACTGCAACTGATAACCAGTCAATAAGAAACAAGATGCCGTGTTTACAGCCCTAAATTAATAATACAAATAAAAATACAAATAAAACAAGTTTAGATTCATTTTTTGAACAAACCAACACCAATGTTTTAACATAGGAAAGTTCAGAAATCAATATTTCAAACCTTGCTTTCATGTGTCTTGTATTTTTCCTGAATAAATAAGAGATGTGAAGAGTGAATCTACAATAGGCAAGCAGGTTGGTGTGAATAAATCAACTGTTGGAGCAACTGTAAGAAAATGGAAGACATACAAGACCATTGATAATCTCCCTCGATCTGGGGTTCCACACAAGATCTCATCCCGAGGGGTTAAAATGATCATGAGAACGGTGACCACCTAATCAGCAGCTCACTAAGCAGAATGAGTTGTGTCTCAGATACTGAAAGATAGGGATGTTGATTGTAAGGATATCTGGAGTGCTCTCTTAAGTTTTTCCAGAGCGGTATATTGCATGTCATTAAAACGTGTCTGCTTTGTGAAAACAAGAATTTATCCAAAGTCATTCTCAAGCTATGTCTCGTACCTCATCATGGACGTGAAAAACAAAAATAAAGGGCCACACAAAGCATCGAGGTCTGGATTTCAGTCCTTATGTCTGAGTGGATGAGCAGGGTGGTCGTTTAGGTGATTTCTATCCATACAGAAATAAGTCCATGAGTGTCGTATGTATCTCAGTTTTTTAATCCTCCATATGAATGGGTTTGCTGTTCGAGGACATGTTCGTGGTGTTATAGTGGTTCCGAACGTTGACGGGGTAAAGCAGAGGAGTTGCGATGCCTTGGTCTGGTTGTTCAAAAGCTTTGATCAAATTTTTCACTTTTCGGAACAAGCGTCTCTGATGGCCAGCCGCAGTCTGTGAAATCAACACAAAGCACCCTTCGTTACCACTTCCAATAAAGAAAACAGAGCACCGGCAGACGTCTGTGGGCAGCACTCCTGTGTTACAGACTGATTTAGGATTCCTGATTCATTCTGATCAATAGCTTATCACTGCAGGAGCATGGTCGTCATGTCAAAACTGTAGCTCGGACAAACTGGGTATTAGGCTTTAAAAGGTTTAACCTACTAAGTATATGAATAAATGCATAAATAAATAAATAAATAAATAAAACTAAGTAGATTGATATTGCAGGGCATCATACTACTACTACTACTACTACGAATAATAATAATAATAGTAATAATAATAATAATATAATAATAATGTAATATTTCACTATTATTATGTATTCTTTTTGTTCTTGTAATATTAGTGATTAGTTGATTTATTTCTAAAGAAGCTTAAATTCCATAATAATAATAATAATAATAATAATAATAATAATAATAATAATAATAATCTTAGTATGAAATTATTTGACTATTATTATGTATTGTATTTTGTTGTTATAATATTAGTGATTATTTGAATTTTTTTTTTTTTTTTTATATAGCATCTTGAATTGTGTAGTAATAATAATAATAATAATAATAATAAAGCTTCAAAAGTGATCAAGCACAATGTAAAAACATTACATAAAGAAAAATGTATGCTTTATGTCATATGCGATCAATCACAGTTAATTCAAATATACATTGTGCACTAGATAAATAAGAGACAGATACATTTCCTCTTTTCGATAAATAAATGCTTAAATTCAGCATAGGTTATTATTATTATTATTATTTTAGTATGTAGCATATTGAATGGTATATTGTATTATATACTATTTTTTCTTGTAAATGATATAGAGAAATAAGCTGACCTGTCCCATAAGCTTTTCCATCTGTGTTTCTTAATAAAGGTATTAGGGCTTAATTTACATTTCTCAGGTATTGAGACTTAATAAAATGTAACAAAATGGTTCTAAATGTCTAACCATATTAATTAACTGATTGTTTAATATGAAATTGCTGAACGTTCTCGTCCTCGTTCATTATTTCCAAACATTAACGTGAAGTAACTTCTACATTACAAATGTGGTTTAATTGGGTTTTAGATTTCCTCTACATTCCCTGTGTAAATAATGCAGTGTGTTTTATTATAGACAGTATTATTAGATGTATTATGAGTTCATAGGTTACATACTAATATCAAGAATTAGGCTGGTTCATCGTGGAGAGTCTAACATACCAACTGCTCTTTAACCCGACACGGCTGCTTGATATTGAAATGACTATTCACTCACCGAGTTCATTCTATTTTATAATAGATGTAGGAGCTGTCTGCAGCATGTAAGAGAATGGTGCATTTCTCACTCCTTTTCCTTGTACTGGTGTAAATTAGGCAAAGGTAAATCGAATATAAATAGACAAATGATGCGGCACCTTCCTTTTTTAACAGCGACTCATGTGAGGTGGAATTGTGACCACCACAACACATGCAGATGCACGCTGTGGAAACTGTGGTTTGTTTTATTCGAGGTCATGGGTGGTAGTTCTTCTGAAATGAAGGGGTCGGGCTGATTCACACAGCTACACCACAGGCCGATACGAAACCTGATAACATTGGTTTAAAATGAGGAAACCTACGGAGATGCATATCAAAATGATTCTAAACAAGGAAATTAAGACGCTCGGTTTATGACAAACTTTTCAGTTTCGATTATAGTTAGACATTTATTTGTGTCAATTAAAAATTGAACGCAGCACTAACTAACTGCTTATTAAGACTTTGTTTACTTTGTTAACTGGTTCTCCTAAAAAGCCATTATTATGCCAAATAAGATGAGTAATAAAGTGGTTAAAGCCCCCTAATTATGTGCATTAGTCATTTTTAAAATGATTATTTCTAGATAATTTACAAAAGTTAACTTGAACTAAGCGTGGGGTTGTCTCTAGTTGATATTGCAGCGCTGAGGGACGCTCCCCAGTCCCCAGACCCTCCCTCGGAGAGCACTGTTTGGACGTGAATACGGGTCACAGTGGTGCCAGGCTAGATGCGCCACCTGAGTGCCCATGTACACAATAACAGATATAAATAACACATGAAAATAAATATTGAATAAATATTGGTCCACACCACATGCTAAGGCTTCTGTTCCTGACCTAAATTGTTTTTATATCACCCACAGTGTCCCCGGTTCAACCCTGACCTCAGACAGACCATCCCTGTGTGAATTTTGCATGTTCTCTCTGTGTCCTCGTGGGTTTATTTCTTTTTTGTAGAATTATTTATTGATTCCTTTTTTAGTGTAGACTCCCTCAGCTATGTTCCACTGTCCTGCTTTAGCTAGATACCTTCATTGTTGTAGTCAGGAGCGTTTCTGGACTACTGGGGGCACACAGAATTTAGAGGGGCTCCGCTGTACCCCTGTGTTAATACATTTCAGTTAATAGACTCTGTGCTCTTAACAATAGCTAAGTCCATTTCCTCTTTCTCCGAGCTCCTGTTCTGGTACCAGTTTCGGTTCACCCAAGCTGTTCTTCCATCACATTCCGCCGCACCGTTGCCCAGACCACAGAGGTCGGTAACGCTCTCCCTAATGCGGCTGGCTGAGCAAAACTTTCTCCAAACTTTCCGACAAGGACAACACTGTTATTATTAATTATTATACTTCTAAATATGTTCTCTCGGCTACTATTTATTTAAACTACTTCTATAAGCTTATTCATTAGATAACTTAGTTTAATTCTTACAAATAACAACTAGACCGCCCTTTTGTGTCTTGATCTTCCCAAGGTTTCTGCATTATAACCTTTAGGGAGCCACTGTCGCTCTAAGCTTGCTCTGTTTGGTATTAGACAATATTAGTAGATAATATACAATTGTAAAGCTGCTTTGAGGCAATGTGCCATTGTAGAAAGCGCTCTAGAATTAACTCTTGACTTGACCCCTCTGCTTGCCTATGGGTCATAGGGGAACAACAGTTTTATAAAAAAAAGTCTTAACATTAATTAGATGAAGAACAAATGAACTCAAAAACCTTTCAGTAGCTGAAGCTACAGTATTTCATTGATGCTACCATAACTGCTGCCTTTGCTTTAATGCTCTCTAATGCTCTAATGGTTTTTATTTGGTAGGTTATATGGTTATAAGCGGCCAAAACATATAGCAATGTGCTATCGTTGCCTGACTTCTTATTCCAGGCAAAAATCTGAAAGGAACTGGCTCTGACGGAAAGACGTGATTTTAGTTTATTTAGTTTGTTTAGTCACAGAATTTCATACCGGTTATGCACTGAATAGGCTGCTAAAAACCTTATAAACTAAAACTATAAATTCATTTTCATTTTTCAATTATGAGTAGGGGTTAGCAGTGAGGTAGGCATGCAGTGAGACACTAAATATGCTGTTCCGAAATTACTGCGGTACTTAAGATTCCGTACGTTATGTCACGCAAAATGGACTTTGCATGTTCTCTCCGTGTCCACGTGGGTTTATTTCTTATCGTAGAGTTAGTTACTAGTTCCTTTGTTAGTGTAGACTCCCTCAGCTATTTTCCACTCTCCTGCACTAGTTACATAGGTTCACTGTTGTATTCAGGTGCATTTCTGTACTGCGGGGGCGCATGCAGAAATCAGAGGGGCTCCGCTGTTAATAGATTTCTGTTAATAGACTCTGTGCTCTTAACAATAACTAACCACATTTTCTCTTGTTATTAGCTGCGAAGTAATATCCGGTTGTGCAGTTCTTAACACGTACAAGAAGGCCGCTCGTGGTACGGAATAACAGCTCTATATAAATACATTCTTATTAGCTATAGTTTCATACATCCGTTCCTTTTCGCTAGGAACCAACATCCAGTTTTTGCGCAGACATGAGAAGCAGGTAGCTCCGATGTCAGTGTTCTGCAGACCATGTGCAGCTCCTTTGGCAGCGTGTATAAAGTCTTATTACCCGCGAATTAATACCCAATACCCGAGTACCCTGCAGCTGTTGTGCAGATGCTGTGCACTTACAGTGCAGATGTGCCTCAGGTTGAATTGCATCAGATCAAAAGGCATAAGCGTAAGGATGATGTGCAGACAGCGCTCGTGGTTTTGTTCCCACGCTTTCTTTTATCTCTGTTGCACCTTTAGTGCAATACCAGCTCTCGCTGTTGAATTTTTTAAGCTTGTTAAACTTTATTTATAAAATAAAATGCGTATTTAAAGGAACAGCTCTTCCTCGATGGCTTATACGCTGCAGCTTTTATGGTCTCTATTCTATTATATTCACAATATTTCATTTTAATTCGATAACCCGGCTCATTCTTACATAAAACTTCTAACGCCTAAGGAGTTCGGGTCCCTGTTTCAGTCTTGTAACGTCTTTATAACGTTTAGGGAGTTTTTCCTTGCCACTTTCGTCCTAGGCTTGCTCGATTTGGGATTGGGTTTATAATTTAGAAGATGATCTAAAATTGTAAAGCTGCTTTCAGACAATGCTCCATTGTAAAAAGCGCTAAAGAAATAAATCTGACTTAACTGCAGTTTTACATTTTATGTTTTTTATTTATGTTATTATTACACTTTGGTTTTAAAGCAGCTGCAGTTTTACGTCCTCGATGGGTGTAAATGTTTTAAAAGGTTTCAGCTTTTATTAAGGAATTATTAATTCCTCTAATGTCCTTTTTAATGTCTTTTTAAAATTTGCTTAGATTTATCTTGTTTGTCTTTTTTCATAAATGCATTTTTTTCTGTAAAGCACTTTTATAAACTGTAATGTCGTTTTCAATGCCTTATTAAAAATTACTTCATTTTATATTCTTTTTGTTTTTTATTTTGAATATATGCATTTTTCGGAAACTGTGTTGAAGAAAGTGCTATGTTAAAGTTTATTATTATTATTGTTATCATTATTATTACTGAGTCATACAAGTGCAAATGCAATTTAAAAAATGTTTATATCACACATAATCATCTGTCATAAATTTGAGCTTGGACACTTGCATGTGGTTGTTTATTAAAGCAAATGCACAAACAGTATTTCAACGCATTTGGTTTGCATTTGATGAATTCCTAATTTATTTGCTTTAACCCTTTTTTGAAATGAACCCAATTAACTCGGTGACCGACAAATATATATATATATAAGTTTGTTCTTCTTAGGAACCTGTGCATCTGAAACACACCTCTAAAAAAAGATGTATGAAGTGTATAATTTTAGGTGCTATCATTGTTTTCTATTTGTGCAATGCCATTTCTGCCACGCGCAGACGGATCTCACCTCTGCCGCCCAGGAGCCGGCGTTGTTCTTCTGGAGACGGTACGTGTAGACGAATCCGTTGCATCTGTAAACGCAATGTCAAATGTCAAACCAGGCCTTTAGTCTGAGCTCACACTGCACCCCCCTAACTTATCCTGCAGTCTGAACCGTGACCGTGACCCTAACTGCTCTAAGTAATTAATCCTGATGGTGGAGAACTTACAGCACACAGAGGCAGAACGCTCCGGGAACACTCTCGCTATCTCGGATTAAATAGCTGCCATCTTTGCCCGCTTCAGCCAGGCGCCTCTCGCACATCTCTTTGCTGAGAGCGCCGTGATAAACAGACAGTGATTCCATCTCACTGCTTGTTGTGGTTCTCTGCTGTACCTCAACAGCACCAAGAGATACTAGTTTAACTTAACCGAAAGGAAATGACGCAACAGGCAGGAAATGATTTCGGGAAGGGTAAAAAAAAAAAAAAAAAGACAATAAAAAAACACTTTTAGCATGCAGACTCAGTGCGGAAAATGACGGTTGAAAAGCTCTGGGTGTGAACAAAGATAAGAATTGTTTTGTTTAGTAGGCTCTGCTGCAGAAGCGTTTAGAGATTAGGAGATAAGCAGCAGAATTTAGATCTTCACACATAATCAGTTGTTCTGTCTAGAACCATGAAAGTGTGAGAACTTTCTTCTTAAGCCATGTCACAGAGGTTGCTTACAGGTTCTTGGTCAAACTGCGCGTCTCGAAAGACTTCTGTTTAACGGACATAAAGATATAAAGCTTTACACGTCTTAACTGTTTCCAGGATCTGCTGCAGAAGCATTTTGAGATGAACAGATAAGCAGTAGGAGGTTGTGCATCATTGGATTGATACAGAAAATGTGTATAAAGGGTTGATTTCTTCCCCTGGTGCAGCTGCAAAGATGATGAACCTCTGTAAACAGCAGCTGCAAAGTTCTTCGCTGAAAAGTTTCCCAGTCTCTGTTTTAAATGTTTTATCTACAAACCTAAACCTTTGCAGTGTATTTAGGGAAGTTGTCCAATTCAACAAGGATAAATTAGACTTGTTCTTCTAATCTAGTCCAACAAAAAACTTTCTGGAGGGATATATTTTTCATCCTCAAAGAAATAATGCTGTTACAGCCATTAAAGTGTGTTGCACCCCAAAGTCTTCAGGATGCAGACACCCTTTATCCACAGCAACTTAAAACTGATTCACTCTTACAATACGAGCGATTGTGGGTTAAGAGCCTTGCTCAAAATCACAACAGCTGTAACTTCACACGGGTGAGATTTGAACCCTGGACCTTCTACTCCTCTAGTTCTAGGGATCTTCTGCTTTACAGCACAGTAGCTTAATTGCATCACCCCCACGTTCTCACAGGCTTAGAGATTTAAAAATTAAGAACACATGTACCTTAAAGGTACTATCTAGAATCCTTCAATGTTCAGTAATATCTCTATTTAGTCCTGGAACTCTATTAAAAATAAATCTAGGATTATTCTTGTTTTCCCTATTAGTGAGGTAAAATATGCAGCATTAGCTTTAGTGAGCAATTTTAAATACTTAAAAATATTTACTATGTCGCCACGTAGGTTCTAAAATCTGAGTGGTCATTGTGCCACGTTACGAACCTTTTTCCCCAATGCGTTTGGCCCTAGTAGGAGCAGCTTTATCTAGAGTTGAGCAAAACAGACATTCTAATTGGTGAGCTGCAGGATAAACAGCAGTAGCTTGACAGAGGTGGGATTTGAACCCTGAACCTTCTGCTCTACAGTGCAGTAGCTTCACCACCACAGTCTCACAGAGTTAGAGGTTTAAAAATTAACAACACATGTACCCTTACCTTAAAGATTCTGTCTAGAACCTTTTCTGTAATACTTTTAGTTTTAGTATCATGAGACTGTACGGTATTAAAAAGAAATTTATGATTATTCTAACTTTTCTCTTTTAGTGAGGTAAAATACATAGCTTTATTAACTCTGCCATGCTATTCCTCCAAGCAATCTTAAATACCTCTAATGTACTGTGTCACCACGTAGGTTCTAAAATCTGAGTGGTCAATATACTACAGCATGAGAATTTTTTTCCCTAATGCCTTTGACCCTAGCAGGAGCAACTTTCTCTAGAGTTGAGCAAAACAGACAATCTAATTGGTCAGCTGCATGTTTGAGTTTATAGGATTCTTTAAATCTTTTAAACGTCAAGTCTGGTGGGTTATTAATAAACGCAGCTGAGTTGGCAGATGTAATAATGTGCGTGGTGTGATAACAAGGTAGTAGGCAGATTTTATTAGTTACAGATTTCTCAAAAACAAAGAGATAGTGATCAGAAACCAAATCACTTTGTGGGACAGCAAGAAGTTTATCTATATCGATACCAAATGTTGATATTAGATCTAAGGTATGATTAGAGCAGTGGGCCGGTCCCATCACATTCTGAGTGATAGTCGTGGATTCTAAAATTGACTCAACGGCAATTCTGAGTTGCTCTTGCTCATTTTCAATTGAGTATTAAAATCAGAAAGCCTTATCTGTTGAACATACTAAGCAGGAAATAAAATTACCCCTTAGTGCTAAAGCTAAATATTCATTGGGTCTAGTCCAAGTTTTAAGACAATGCTCCATTGTTTTATAAAACTGTGAAAAAGTGGACTTTAACCCTTCACGATTTGAACTCAAGTTATAAAAAACATAGACAAAATGATGTTCATTGCTGATGCTGATATAATCATCTTGGTAACACCACTGGGCTGTTATTTCCAGTCATACAAGACTAGACTCCTGTCTCTTTGAATGGGGAGAGACATATAGATACAAAACTGAAAGAGAAATTAATGTTTAAAATGCATATTTAGAATCGCTGGCATAACAGTATATAATATAGTATATAGTATAATAGTATGGTATAATAGACTGTACATTACTACCTTATTTACATAACTACATGTGAATCACACTCTGGAATTTTGTTAAGATATTACGTAGTTTAACGTCTCAATGTCTCAATACAATACAAAAACAAATCAAATAAACAATTGGCTAAGAAGAAATCATGGAATTGTTTTGTTTAACAATGCTGAATCTAAGTTTTTCACTCAAAGCCAAACAAGGTTTAGCCAGTTTTAGAAATCAAGTATTGTTTCTTAAATTCTTTCCAACACCAGTGCAGAATTTCCCACTAACATGTTACACTTGTAAGTTGTTCTGCTTTCTCCATTCTGTCCAGTTTAAGTCTGGAAACTTGTGTGGCCATTGCATGGTTTGAAGCTTAGCGTGTTGATCTCCTTCTAAGGTAGTTCTGTCACAGCCTGGGGCTTTATGACCTGAGACTTTAAACCCTGACCAACTAGGGGCAGAACAAAGGGTATTGCACAGTGCTGCAAAATGCTGTGATAGCACTTTGGGTTCAGGGCACCTTTTTCTCACCATTATGCCTGTAATATATTACATCCTGTAGAGCGGTATTGTTCAAATCCTGTCCTAGATCGTATAGCAAAACAGTCTGTGACAATTTGTTTGTGTACAGACAAAGGATTTGACAGAAATTCAGATTAGTTTTCGGTTTCTGGTAACCTAAAGGCTTTTAGCTTCCTTCGGTTTACTGCGTACCATTTGTACCGTTACAGGTTATTCACTGCTAAGTATTGGTATCTGTTTGAATATCAATAAAACTGAAAAAGTGGGTGTTTGACAACTTTTGACTCATAGTGTAGGCCCATACAAGATCTTTTCGCACCCTGAATCAGCTGCAGAGGGATTTATGGATTTAAATAAGAACATTGTACATGTTGTTCCTTGCTGGTGACTGACTAAAGAGTGAAATGAACAGTCCTTGGAAAAACAGTTTTCAAGCACTAGAACAACTACAGGATTTTCAGTTTGCGCTGCTAAATAAAAAATGGAGGTTCTAATCGCGCTGGGCAGCATGAACAAAAATGTATCACTTCTTTATATTTTTTCATTAAGTTTCTCGGTAGACTTTTTGGGGACTTATGTGGGTTTGTAGCTTATTCTACCTCCAGGAGTACAAAGAATATAAAAAAAATTTTTTTTATCATGTATATACTAAGGCTTGCATAGATTAGTCTCAGGAAGCTGAGATCGAGTAGTCAAAAGGATAAATAAACAGTATTGGGATGCAGGAAGACAATAAGAAAGCAGCTCTTGTTCAAAACACTGAACTAATCAAACTGGATTGGTATTCTGGAAATAGATAAATAGAAAAGATGAGTCCAATTTTACAGTAAGCTGCACTGTGGTGCTTAATTTATAAAACATCAGGTGGGTAAGGGAACTCCAACCGTGCCTTGATCTGGCAAAGATCCTGAAACGTATAAAAACATCAGTGCCCAAAGTGCAACACGTAATACAGTAGCCTTCAAAACAGATGAAAAGGATTTCAGTGAAAAGGACTTATATTGTCTTATTATCAGTTGTCTTTTTGTCCTCCATTTCCAAACCTAGCCGCCCGCGAGCTCTCCTGACATGTGCAAAGTAATACACATTACGAAAATGAGCCGTTTGGGTGTTTGGAAAGGATGTTACACACACAAGTACCATGTAATTAAAATCCATTTATTAATATTTATATGTAAAAACACTGAAGTGTTCCGAATATGAGAGGTACCGCTGTAACACCGGATCTTGTCCTGCCAGGATCCGGCTCAAATTAAACACGGCATTGTTGTATTATTTTGCACACTTATTTATTGTCATCTTTAAAAGTGTAGCCTGAGGAAGCACTGAAGGTGGAATTTTAATTTAGAAGCTGTGTAGGTCTGTTATTCTTTGTCGTTGTCAATCAGCACTGAACTGTGCTAAACGAAAAAAAATAAAAATAGGTACCCCCAGAGTTTTTGTTTGCTTTATCTATGGACAAGTAGACTAGTAAAATTTAACCCTCGTGCAGACCCTTGTACAGTATATAATGAATCAGAGATGCTTTTCCCTTATTATTTTTGGAGAATTATGAGAACTTGCCTGGTTGATGCCATTGAAGTTTTGTTTATTCTGTTGTAAAGCGTCCTTGGGTTGTGTGAAATGCGCTATAGGTCTCATTTATTATTATTATTATTATTATTATTATTATTATTATTATTGTTATTATTATTTATTGAGATTACCAAAAAACACAGCACCGATTTGCCTTCTAACTACGAGTTGATAAAACTTCCTGTCGATAATTGTGGCATCAACTCTGAGAACTACATGAATACCTAGAATTACCTCTCACTTAGCAATCATATCAAGATAATTATAGGCACACACGCTGTCTGCAAACTTCTGGTCTCACCCTTGTAACTCCGACTACCTTACTCATGGTGAGCAGTTGTAGCTGCGAGGCTTTTTTTTGTGTTAGTGTGCATACATGTTTTTCGCAACACAGGCGGTCGACACGTCTTAAAAGGCTTGACCACACGTCTGCAAGCTTGTGCTCTTTAGGAAATAACGAATGCCCGTATTCATAGATTCATCAAATACGCTACCATTCTGGTCAGTGTCACCACCGCCAGAAATGTAAGTTGTTTTAAGTGTGTTTGTTGTTTATCTCTGTGCACTGTGGTTGAGTTTTCACCAGAGCGGTCATGTATTGTGGTCATATTGGGGTCACATATATTTGTGTCAGTCCACTAGTAAGACTCATGTTCAGAACGCTTACCTGCGCTCTGTAGCTGGTTATCCATCTGTCAGTTGGCCTGGCCCTAACTTTGTGCAAACCCTAATGTGCGTCTGTTTATAATATCGTATCGTGTCCTGTAGGTTTATTATGTTGTTTTTCGTTTTTTTTTTCCATATTATTACTGTATGTAATTCGTATTTGCAAATAAATCTCCATGATTCCTAAACGTTAGTGAGGACTGCCAACCAAAGGAAATTAAGGACTGGCTTTTACTTTTCACATTCATCCCATTACTCTCTAGATATCATGAGATTTTCAACACTTTATTAAAAATAAGGTTGTGTTAATGACTTGGGTAACTTTAGGTTAAGGTGAGTGTTACAGAGTATCAGCTCATGCCGATTATCAATTCCTGATGAAAATTTTAACTTATGATGGATTTGTTGAAGATATCTCCATCATAAGTCAGGAGCATCCCTGTCAGTACACAGCTCACATTAATGCTGATAATGCCTCATACAGGGGTATTTTCCTGGGGGTCCGGAATGGATTCATTCAGTTTACACATTATTCCTCATGGGAAAACATTTTTCTTTCTTTCTCGGTACTCATCTTTCTGATTCTTGACAAATCTATTGGATTAATTAATGACGAAACCCAAGATACCGCGAACCCTCTTAAAAAAACTCGTAGGAGCCTATAGTACATCTAAATTACCAACATTTGAGATTACCAAAATATACAGTGGGTTTGTAGCCGTTTAAGAATTTTCTATATTTCCTTTCTTGCATAAATATGACCTAAACATCATCAATTTTTCACACGAAATTCCTAAAAGTAGATACAGAGAACCCAGTTACACACATAAGAACAAACATATTATAACTTGGTCATTTATTTATTGAGAAAATGAATCCAATATACTATTTAGTGAGTGGCACAAGTATGGGACCCGTTGCTTTCAGTATCATGTGTGACCCCCCCTGTGCATCCATGCAAATAACTGCAGGCTAAACGTTTCCCGTAGCTTTGATCAGTCCTGCCCGGGCTTGGAAGATTTTTAGCCCATTCTCCGTACAAGACAGCTCACTCTGGGATGTTTGTGGTTTTCTCACATTAGCTGCTCGCCTTCAGGTCCTTCCTACAACATTTCCATTGGATTAAGGTCAGGGCTTTGACTTTGGCCATTTTCCAGAACATGAATTTTCTTTGTTCTCCTTTAACCATTCTTTGGTAAAGAAAAGGCTTGTGTGCTCTTGAGATTCGTCATGGACACATGTCCTGAAACATTTTACCTTCAGAATTCTCTGATATCATTCAGTTCGTTGTTCATCAATTATGGCAAGCCTTCCTGCCGCAGATCAGCAAAACAGGCCCAACCCATGATACTAACTAACTACCACCACCATTTTTCACAGATGGGATACGTTCTTAGCTGATGCAGTGTTTTTCCTTCTCCGAACTAACGCTTTTCTTTAAAACCAAAAGTTTTCTATTTGGTCTCAGCCGTCCACAAAACATTCTTCCAATAGCCTTCTGGCCTCGTCCACGTGATCTTTAGCAAACTGCAGATGAGCAGGCATGTGCTTTTTGGAGAGCAGTGGCTTTCTCCTTGTAACCCTGCCATGCACACCATTGTTGTTCAGCTGTTCTTCTGATGGTGGACTCATGAATATAAACTTATCCAATGTGAGAGAGGCCTTCATTGCTTATGTAACCTGCGGACTGTGGTAGCCTAGCAGTTAAGGTACAGACTATGGACCAGAAGGTTCAGGTTCAAATCCCACCTTGTCCAAGCTCCCTGTTTGGTCCTTTGAGATTGCGTCGATTGTAACTGTATCAATTGTAAGTCGCTCTGATAAGGTTAAGTCGTCTGCTAAATGCTTAAATGTATGTAATGTAATGTCAAAATGGTCTTGAATTTCAGCCATTGTACACACTGTCTGAACTCTGATTGGTGAGTACAAACATCTTTAAGAGATGGTTTTGTAACCTTTTCCAGCCTGATGAGCATCAAACCACTCTTTTTCTGAGATCCTCAGAACTCTTTGTTCGTGCCACGATACACTTCCCCGTAATCTTCAATGGTTCTCTTGAAAGGATAGTGTTCTAGTGGAACCCATTCTCCTTATATGTGTTCTTCTTCTGCTACAATGTGATTTAAAGAATTTATAGAGCAAGAGAAGCAGGAGTAATTTTGTACAAATTGTTCCTTCGATTGGTAATTATCAAAAGGATGAAGCTGCTGCTCACTGTAAAATCTTAAAACCGGTTCTGTTCGCACTGCGTCTGGAGTCAAATGGTCTATTTATATGCAGCAGAGCTAGTTTATTGAAATAATCATATTGAGACAAACAAGCTTCACTGTTCATTATAATAGGGTTCTTGTCTTAAGTAGGCTATTGTACCTCTGATGGCCCATTAAGAGATCTAACTTGACGTTATATAGAGTTCGTATATTTTTGGGAACCCATACGGAGTAAACGAGTAGTTAATTTAAACATGATGCTCGTTTTCCATCAATCGTTCCCGCCCTTTGACCTTACCTCATACTTCATTCAGACCACATCAGACCACCTCAGACCACATCAGAGGCCCACTTCTATTGACCGAACATAACCATGCCACCAAACTTTTCCCACGTTTACCGGACTAATACAGAGGTGACTCACTCATTTCTGTTTTATATTTAGTATAATAAATTAAAATCCTTATCAAATACCCATCATCTTAAATTTTTAAAAAGTATTACTGAAAAATATTTAAATAATAAGTTATTATTTTTTATTCTCCTATTTTAGTCCCTCTTTATAAATATTGAATTCTCTTTTAATGCATTATAGTCTATCGAGATTCTCTGTTAATTTCAATATGTTCTCCTCTTTTAATATTAAATGTACTGTGGGTGTATTTCAGCTATACTGAAAACCTATTAATAAAGTAATTTAGTTTAATCCTTACATATACAACTAGGCTATAACCCGAAGGGTTTAGCTTAGTCTTCCTTATAAACATTTAGGGAGATTCTCCTTGCCACTGTTGCTCCTTTATAAAAAGTACTATCCAGGTATGGGACGGGTAAACGACCCTTTATGTTCTGTGAGCCGTCGTTGACCACAGTGGGACGTTGGGACCAGACATTACCATAGTTACTAGTCTTTTTATGTTTTACCCTAATGGTAAATGTAAGGGGTATTTTCCAACAAGGAAACTGTGCAACAAAAACATAAATTCATCAAGAAGATCCTGCTGAAACAACCACGAGTGGAAACGCTACCATCTCACACAGCATCCCCTAATGGCCTCCACATTTTTAACTTATGGAAATGGACAATAATTATATAAATATATGAACGTACCGTTAACGACCCGTTAAGGTTAATAGAGCGTACACTTAGAGGATCGTATGAGGACCTGATACTTTTTGCAAGCATCGATTTGAACCAGAGACTCAACGACTGAAAGCATGTACGTACAATAGGACAGGTACAAACACTTATAACTCTATTACAGCTTGCGACAATAATTAAGAGGACATCATCCCCCAAACACGAGCAAGTCACCCAAAAAAGCCTCTAACACATCAACCCGAGTTACAGCTGCCTAAAACAAACCCTGCGCTAACGTGCAAGCGAGTACAGACACCACTGGTAAGATAGTGAGCTTAATCCAGTGCTCTTAAAAACTCTTAACTCCTACCTCTGCTATGGAATCTGCAGCATTGATTGGATGATTAATGACGTTTTTGTTTTTTTTTTTTTGGGGGGAAATTTTTTTTTTCTGTTTTTATATTTTTTTACATAATTTTTAGGTCCTCAGTCATTAAAGTGACGGACCATTTATCGGATGGCCATTCAACAGAGCAAACCTTCTAATAAATTTGACTTACTAAAATAAAAATGTTTGTTCTGAGGGTTCTTTATCAGTTGTACTTCTATCTGAGTAGAACCTCTAGCACTTAAAAACCTGCAAGAGCCCTGTAGTTGTATTGAATCATTAATCAGATGACAAGATGACAGAACCTTGCACATTTCCATCATAGGTCCAAATGATTACAAATACTGAAAGCCCATAAAACCAGGATTTTTGTATAAATAAGACACTTTAAATAAACAACACAACTTAATGAAGGTTCCTTATAGGTTCTTTGAATGGTTAAAAGTTTTAGGTAGACTCTTGTAACAACATCAAACTTTTTTGACCCTTCATGATGTTTTTGGGAATTGATGCAATGTGATTTAAAGCTTTATAGATTAAAAGCAGGAGCAGGCTGGACATATTGTTCCTTGAATTGGTAATAAATAGAAATGTGAAATGGATGATTTATTGGGCTAAGGGAAATAATTACTCTAGCACCTTAAAGGTTCTTTGTTTTGTACGTCTGGTCTAAACCTTAAATCTCAATCTTAACCAAGACTTGTATTAGGTTTAGACGTATAACGGATGTTCATTACAACACTGAAATGACCTCAGCTCTTTAGAACCAGATTTTCTTACTGAGCTTTGGTACAGATATAAAGTTTCTACAAACCTGAACGTTGTTTTGGGATCTTCCATGTCTGAGTTACAGATTAGCAGCAGCCAGAATGTACAAACCGTTCCGTGGTTTGGTAATAAACCAAAGACTGAAGCGACTTGTGCAAGGTTTTAAAAAATGGATCTATTAAGCATCCCAAAGTGCTGTACAGATTGTACTTGTGGTGTAATAGTTTATTAAAATAAATGACGTACAGTCTTGGGGAAAAAAACTGGGGTTCTTTATGAGGTTGTGCCTTTAGTTGAACCATTAAATGGTCTGTCTTTAACCTTACAGGTTTGGAAACAATGGCATGTAATTTAACTAGTTCAGTCAATAAATGATGCACAGTCCGAGAACCTTGTAAAATGTACAGTGGGGCAAAAAAGTATTTAGTCAGTTCTCCTACTTAGAAAGATGAGAGAGGTCTGTAATTTTCATCATAGCTACACTTCAACTATGAGAGACAAAATGAGAAAAAAAAATCCAGGAAATCACATTGTAGAATTTTTAAATCATGGTGGAAAATAAGTATTTGGTCACCCACAAACAAGCCAGATTTCTGGCTATCACAGACCTGTAAACTCTTCTTCGAAGCTCTTCTGTCCTCCACTTGTTTACTGTCTTAATTGCACCTGTTTGACCTCGTTATCTTTATAAAAGACACCTGTCCACAGCCTCAAACAGTCAGACTTCAAACTCACCTGGCCAAAACCCAAAGAGCTCTGTCCAAGGCCACCAGTAAGAAAATTGTAGACCTGCACCAGGCTGGGAGAGTGAGCTTATAATAGGCAAGCCGTTTGGTGTATAAATCAGCTGGGGAGCAAATTGTAAGAAAATGAAAACATTGAGATCTTCTCCCTTGATCGGTGTTTCCACACAAGATCTCATCCTGTGGGGTCAACCTGATCATGCTACGGCGGTGAGCAAAAATCCCAGAACTACAGTCGTATTAAAAAGTTTGGGCCACCCCTGATAATTTTCATGATTTTGTTTATAAATATTGTTGTTCAAGATCAGCAACTGAGTTAGAAATATCATAAGCAATTGAACACAGCGTTGATATTTGAAGAAGGTGAAATGAATTTATTAGGATTTACAGAAGTGTGCAGTAATATTCAAACAAATTAAGGCAGGTGCATAAATTTGGGCACCCCAACAGAAAAATTACCATCAATATTTTTAGTAGAGCCTCCTCCTTTTTGTAGAAATAACGCTCCTACAGCTTCCAAGTCTGGTTCTGGTTGAAGTGCTTTGGACCATTCTCTTTAGAAACATCTCCATTCAGTCAGGTTTGATTGTTCCGAGCATGGACAAGCCCACATTTTCAGTAATTCATGTCGGGGGACTGACATGGCCAATTTTCCAGAACGTTGTACTGTTCCCCTCTGGTTCCTACTGCATGATGCCTTAGTAGATTTTGAGGCAGGGTTTGGGTTCGTTGGCCTTGGTTGCAACTTGTCACTGATTCTTGAACATTGTTTCTCAGAATCTGGAGATATTAACTGGAATCCTGCACCCTCAACTTTACAAGATTCCTAGTACCCTACACGCCAGCATCTGATTGCACTGCTCCTAGCAGTGCCAGAATCCAGCAAAATAAAAAACGCAAGGGGCGACTCCCCTGACTTGCCTGATTTACTAAAAAGTGCCTTTCTTTGCTTCGAAATTTCGCGCGTGTTTAAATCTATCATGGCTGTCTCATTAACGTCGATCTCTTTTACCCCTGTGGTCCTCGCCCTCTATTTGTTTTTCTGGGATGCTGTCGTTCTTTTTCGCTCCTTGTTATGTCCCAATAACTCAATTTTTATTTTCATCATTCCACGCACTTTATTTCCAAATGAAGCTGGATTGTCCAATGTGCTGTAGCACCCTCAAGTGACTCTGTTTGGGCGTGTCTGCAGAAAAGCTTCTTCTGCAATTACTCTCCCATAACAGCCTCTCCTTGTGTCAAAGTGGGCGCTGGATAGTTGTACGATTAACAGTGACACCATCTGCAGCAATAATGAGTTGTAAGGTCTTTGGAGGTGGGGTCTGTGTCTTTGGACTATGACGGTTCCTCACCACCTTCGCCTCTGCCTATCTGAGATTTTTGCTGTGGTGCTTCATTGCCTCACTATGTTCTCACAGTTGAAACTGACAAGCTGAATCTCTGATGAGTAGCTTTTCCCTTTCCCTGAACCATTATGGTTGAACAACCTTTGTTTTCAGGCCATTTGAGAGTTGTTTTTGATGCTCCCATGTTGCCACTCTTCAAGAAGATGCAAAATGAGAAAAACTTCCAATTGTCCACCTTAACACTTTCTCTCTAGTTGATTCACTTTTGTAGGTAGATCAAGGGTCAATGAGCTTACAAAACAAATTTTGTGGTTCCTAGATATTAGTGCTAAAGGTATTTCAAAGACAAGGTGCCCAAAATTTAATGCCCTGCCTAATTTGTTTGAATAATTACTGCACACGTCTGTAAAACCTATAACTTAATTTCACGTCTCAAATATCACTGGTGTTCATCTGCTATATGATTATTTACCTGAAATTGCTGAGCTGGACAACCAATGATGTATAAAGACAATCATGAAAATTATCATGGGTGCCCAAACCCTTTCATACACTGTACAAGGAGGGACATTATATTTGACCCTGCATCGGGCTGGGACCAAAGTAACACAAAGGCCATCATTAACCATACGCCGAGAGGGACTCAAATCCTGCAGTGCCAGGCGTGCCCCCCTGTCTTAAGCCAGTACATGTCCAGGCCATCTTAAGTTTGCAGAGAAAAAAAAGCTATATGGATGATCCATGAGAGACTGGGAGAATATCTGTGTATAATATCAGAACTTTTGGTAAAAGTTCAACTGGTCGTGTTTGGAGGAAGAAGAATCTGATTTGCATCCCAAGAACCCCAATACCTCTGTGAACATGGGTGGAAACCTCATGCTTTGGGCTGTTTTTTCTGCTGAGGGACAGGACTACTGATTCTGTGGTAAGGGAAGAATGAACGGGGCCATGTATCGGGGAGATTTTATTTAAGGAGATGGAAGAGCCAAAACTCCTCCATCATTGAAGAACATTGAAATGGAAACGTGCTGGGCTTCCAAGCATGACCGTGATCCCAAACACACCGCTCGGGCAACGAAGGAGTGGCTCCGTAAAAAGCATTTCAAGGTCCTGGAGTGGCCTAGCCAGTCTCCAGACCTCAGCCCCATAGAACATTTGTGGAGAGAGTTGAAAGTCCGTGTTGCCCCAAAACATCACTGCTCTAGAGGAGATCTGCATGGAGGAATGGGCCAAAATACCAGCTACAGTGTGTGCCAACATGGTGAAGACTTACAGGAAACGTTTGACCTCTGTCATTGCTAACAAAGGTTATGTTACAAAGTATTGAGCTGAACTTTTGTTATTGACCAAATACTTATTTTCCACCATAATTTACAATTAAATTCTTTAAAAATCCTACAATGTGATTTCCTGGATTGTTTTCCTCATTTAGTCTCTCATAGTTGAAGTGTAGCTATGATGAAAATTACAGACCTCTCTCATCTTTCTAAGTAGAAGAACTTGCACAATTTTTGGCTGGCTAAATACTTATTTGCCCCACTGTATAATATATTAAAATTAGGATTGATATAGCTGGTTTGTTTAACGTAACTCAGCTATAATGATGAAATGTTCCCTAAGAGTTCTATGAATACTTCCTTCATGTTTTTGGGAACTGCTGGAGAGTGAAACGACTGATGAAACAATAAATCCAGCTCTGCAAAGTGTCCTTATTTAATACATCTATTAGTGAACATCTCACGTCTCGGGCTGTTAAAGCAAAGACCAAGTCCAAATAATGTAAATTGAATGAATCTGTTCCAGACCCCCAGAAAATCCACACTATATAAGGCATTGTATGCATTAATGGAGTTATATTATACAGCTGAAATGAGCTGTTGTGAATCTGAATCACTGAATCACTGTGTACTGAATCGTGAACAGTCTGGGTATCATTTCTACATTTCAAAAGAAAAATCTCTACTTTTTACTCAGTACATTTTCAGAAGTCTTTCTGATCCGTTCATCATAATGCATTCTACTCCCCAAAATAACTGTACCCACATTACACTGTTTTCATTAATCACACACTAGAGCGTTATCCATGTCCCTGATTCAATGAATCCTATTTCTGTGATGTATATAAGACCTATGTTAAAACATGATATAAGATTTCTGATTTCTAAGTTTTGAATAAGAATTTTTAAATGAAGTAGTGTAGGGGAATGTTTAAAAGGGGAAGAACTGCTCTAAAAAATCGTTGCTAGACTAAAACTACTATTATGTAGCCTCAAAAATGGACTTAGAAACTTCTACTTGAGTATTATATATATATATATATATAAATATAATACATACTTCTCCTTTTACTTATATAATTAGTATTTTTTATCTGATGAATAGTACTTGTAGTAGTTAAGTACACTCGTAGTAGTTAAGTACACGATCAGCTCAGGGTCCAAACTAAATATGGTGAAGTTTAGCTGTAACTGTTGCACTTTGTTTCATTTCATGGTTTATTTCTCTTTATATAAAGCCCTTTAAATTGGCCCTGTGTATGAAAGGTGCTACAGGACTAAACCTGCCTTGCTTTGCTTTTGGTTTGAATCTTCTGCCTATCTTTTTTCCCTGTCTTTATCCTCGGCGTGTATTTAGGGTTAATATTTCCTTCATAGCTTAGCAGGAGCAGGCTCTACACGTTTTGCACATGCATGCAGGCATCAGATTTTCTGACGTGCCCTCGGCCGGGACCCTGAAGGCTTCCCCGGTTCCTCGATTATCAGATTATGTGAAAGGTGAAATCCCTTTGCAGAGTTATTACTGATCACTATTTTTGAAAACCATAACCTAATGAACTGCGATGCTGTAAGTCATCATGTAACCAGAGAGTACCAGCTTTCACCACATCTGCATCTGCACTCACACTTTTGAGTAATAGCAGGAACCCGGAGGTGCAGGAATCCACCATTTACCCCATAAAGGGTATTTCCTTTCAGATCGGTAAATGTCATGTGCCGTGTCGGGAAACTCCTTTTTGGAAACATTCTAATTATTCCTAAATTTATTGTTCATGTTTTTACATTAGAACCACATTAGAGCTACGGTTTCAGCAGTGAAAATCAACTAAGCCTATTTGTTTTTGTGTCTTGTATTCTTTGTAATCAGACCTTCTGTAGGCCTCAAAGAAGCTACACTGACAATTGCAAGGAGAAAGTTTGTGAACCCTTTGGAACGACCTAGAATTCTACATTTCGTGTCTTTGATCTGTGCAAAAATAGACACGAGTTCTGACGAAACGTTTTGCCTTTTACTGAGTCAGTGTTGGAAAACAGGATGCCAACCTTCGTATGTATTAATCAGAAGAGACTCCTTTATCAGCTATGCTTCATCTTTTTCCACTTAACACTTAACCCACGTTTCTTTATAACTTTCTTAATATTCGTGTATCTGTTATCTATGGTGGCGTTTTAGAGCAATGGAAAAAATGTTTGTTTTGGTTGGATTCCGAGAATAGGTTGGAATATTTTCAGAATAAAGTCATAATATTTTGAGGAAAAATATATCGTAATATATTGAGAATAAAACCGTAGTATTTAAAGAATAAAGTTGTAATATTTTCAGAATAAAGTTGTAATATTTTTCGAGAATAAAGTTGTAATATTTTGAGATTAAAATCATAACTTTTCGAGAATTAAAGCATAACATTTTGGAGAATAAAGTCATAATATGTCAAGAATAAAGTTATAATATTTTGAGAATAAAATCATAATATTTCAAGAATAAAGTGTAAAATGTTCAGAAAAGTCGTAATTTTTTTGAGAATAAAGTTGTAATATTTTGAGATTAAAGTTATAATATATCAAGAATTAAATCATAACATTTTCAGAATAAAGTCATAATATTTCAAGAATAAATTTATAATATTTTCAGAATAAACTTGTATTTTGAGATTAAAGTCGAAATATTTTGAGAATAAAATCATAATATTTAGAGAATAAAGTCGTAATATTTTGAGAATAAAATCCTAATATTCCAATAATAAATTTCAAGAATACATTTATTTTAAGAAATGTATAAATTTATTCTCGAAAACCAACCAAGACAATGTTTTTTTCAGTAGCCCTAAAACGCCGTCGTACTTACCTGTTTTTAACTAAAGCACGTTCGTGGCCTTTACTTGCCGTGAGGTCATGCCTCATGCTTCATGTTTGGGTGTTTTGGTGCCAGGGTCCCAGTTTCATCCAAACCTAGTTTAAAATAAAGAATGCTTTTTTTTAATCTCCTCCATTTTGAGGTAACGCGTTTGTTATGGGAATGCATGAAAACATTCAATGGTTAGGAAACTTTTCGGTGTTAGCATCAACACACCCTGACTGCGGTTGTTAAATGTTTTACGCTCATTTCCAAGGTTATTGAAATGACACTGGTGAGACCAGCTCCGGAAAGCGTGGCCTGCTCCGGCCCTGCAGAGTAACCCCATCTTCAATCTGCTGTAGGGTTCGATGCTCCTGGTCTCAGTCCAGCCCTTAATGTCACTAATGATGAATTCAGTGTTCAGTCATGCGCATACACACACACACTGCTCTGTAATGATCTTTATGCCGTGGCGAGTCCTCACAGCTCACAGCCATCCATTAACTCAACATTTAGCTCAAATCATTTTCTGTTCTGCTGCACTTTAACCCGTTCAGAGCCTGCAGCCGGGCTAATGAGCAGCACGTCGCCGACCTGCTTCTCCTCTTTTGCAACAATTAACACCAGCAAAGACGACAAAGATGGACATTTAACTATAAGACTTACAACTGCAATCAAACAGCAGCCTGTAGCTCCGGGGATTGAACATCCACAATTTATGCATCTTTCTTAAAACCGCGTTCGTAACAGTTTAAGGCGGAACTTGATTTTTTTTTCGGACAGTAAATCAAACCTGATTTTTCGGAGGGTGAAAATGCAACGTTATTTTATTCGCCCTGTTCGATTTCTGCAAACCTTCTCTGGCAACTAAAACTCACTGACCAATCGGAGTGGCTTCTGCATCTCCTGAAGCAGCTCCTGTATTTTCAGTCTGCCTCTCCACTGGCAGCTTTTTCATTGTTTTTTTCCAGTTCATTTAATTTCATCATTCCTTTGCCCTCTTCATGCTAATAAAAGCAGCTCTTGTATGGGACGGTGAAACTCTCCGTGCTCCTTTCATTTTTTCCATAATTGCATGTACCCGATATCGGCTCTTTCACACCAAAGCTTTTGCAAACTTTCAAGCGACAGAAACTCACTGACCAATCAGCATCACTTCTGGAGTTGCCATAGCACCAACCAAACTGCCAATTCACATTTGAATTTTTTTTGGAAACACAGCAGATCAGCTTTTACTAGTGAAGATGGTTACAGTATGTGTACTTATTGTACTTGCGGACCTCGTCCACTAGAGGCTACTGTTGCCTCTGTAATGGGGAAGCTTCTGTAGATAGAAGAGATGAGACCTCAGCAGCAGATTAAATGAAATCAAACGTAAATATGACATTACTGAACATGTTAATAAACTAAACAAGTCGATTTTGAGACCTTACCTATCTTTTATTCATGTATTTTAGCTACAGTATGTTAAAATTGCACTAAATATAAACATTTTCTTTGCCTTTTCCTCCCTTTATCCTAGCCATGAGTTCATCCCAGAATGCACAGGGTGCAGATAAGTATGTACTGCGGACGAGTCAGCAGCTCATCACAGGGGTGGTTAGAAGTCGCTGTTGGAACACCAGGGAACACGAGGACACCCCTGCCCTGACCACAGAGTATTAGAACATGGAGAATTACATAGAAAATATCCATAAATCAAAGTATGTACTCTGCTCAAACACTTAAACAACACAATATAACTCCAAGTGTTCCCTTTATTTTTTTGATCAGTATATATATATATATATATATATATATATATATATATATATATATATATATATATATTCTTATATTTTCTGTGACACTTTAGAATTTTATACAAATATAATTAATATTATTATTATTATTAATTAATTAATTTATTTATTTATTTATTTATTTATTTATTTATTTTATTTCAATAAATGGTTTTATTTTCAAAGCTTTGCATTTTAAAAAATTATATGTTTCTTTCAAATGCTTTTAAATTCTAAAAAGTTTATCATTAAACTCATAAATCAAACACTGAATTTAAAAAATAAACATGAATTTAAAAAAAAAAGATGAATTAAAAAAAAAAGATGAATTAAAAATGTCCTTTAGGGAAATTACTATTCATTTTAGAAATTTAAAATGAAAACTTTTAATGTATAATAAATCATTTAAAAATACGTCACATGTACCATGACTAGCCCAGGTTAAAGAAGCAGCTTTTAAATCTGAAGACTTCTAGTTAAATTTTACATCCCAACTGTAATCTATAACATTATTCAAGAGTGTGAGGTTAAGCTGATTCTGTGACTGATTCTAAAAAAGTTTACTGAAGATGAATAAATAAATAATTAAAAGACAGTTCACTTTTGTTGTTGTGAACACTACTACTATTATAATTATAATAATAATAATTATAATAATAATAAAAATAAATTATTTTTAATTAATTTTATAATTAATAAAAATTATTATTATTATTATTATTATTATTATTAACCCCAACGGTTGCCAGTTTTATTTTAAAATCGTTGTACTTGACACGTTAGTGCATTTATTGGGGAATGTCTCCCTCTAGTGGCAGTACTAAAAACTTTTTCTTGTATTCCGTTCTACAGTGTAATTTCATTCATTCAATTTTTACCTGGTTAATCCAATTCAGATGGAAACCAAACCAAATCAGGGTGCTTAGGGTTACTAACACACATTCACTCATATTCAGACCCTTCTGTCCAGGCTGGGAATCGAACCGGGGAACACCACTAACCACGGTGTCACCAGGCCACATTATTTATTCCCTATTGATTTAGGACGCAGGCGTAAGAGCTCCCTTAAAGTCAAAGTCAGATTTATTTCTATAGCTCTTTTTACAATGGAGCATTGTCTCAAAGCAGGTTTACAGTTTTCTATTATCCTCTAATATCTAAGGCCAGTCCCTAACTGAACAAACCTATTGTGACAGTGGCAAAGAAAAACTCCCTAAACGTTATAGGATGAAACCCTGGAGGACCAACTCTCAAAATTTTTACAGGATGTCAGTCCACTGCAGTTCTGTTTTGGATTGTAGCTATATTAACGATATATTATTATTATTATTATTATTATTATTATTATTATTATTATTATTATTATTTATTTATTTATTTATTTAATTTTGTGAGTTTGTTGTGAACCCTATAGGGTACAGTAAACAAACAAAACTAAACTGAAACAATAGATTTTTTATAATTTTTGTCTCCTGTAGAATTTATTTTCTACATTGTAAGCCCTGCCTCTTTGGCCAGGATCTCAGAGGCTCTGGTTTACAGGTTTGCATTTGTAATGCAAGCATGTTAAGGACAGGATGGCAGTCCATCGACAGGAATATCAAAACCGAAATTGAATTAATTATAAAATTAACATTTTCTTTCATGCAAACTAAGAAACCTGTGCATAATATTCTGTGATAGATGAGAGTCTTACCTTCTGTATTATCTAACACAGATCTGTTAATAAATTAATATATTTTAACCTGAAGCTTTCTTATTCCACTGTTTTTTTTAATATATTTTATTTATTTATGTTTTTTTATGTTTTAACTATTTATTCTTGGCTACCCTTTCTACTTCTGTATATATAATAGTTTAACAAAGATGATGTACAGGTAACTGGAGGATAGTTTTGATTACAGACTGAATATAAACCAGATCGATCTATAATAATAATAAACTTCGCAAATAAACTTTAATCAAATGTATTTTCATTTTGGTATTTTGAAGACATTACACAAGTAATAAAACTACAATTACAGGTTAAATAATAGAAGTAAATAAGTAAAACATCATACCTAAAAGTTCGACTTACATTTCCAGCAGCACTATGAGAGATAAATATGTGTAGTGTCGGCTGCAGCGCCATCTGGTGGCTTCTTGGCGCCACTGTTTACACCGATACACTACAGAAGCAGTAGCAGATGAAAACTGGGAGGCTAATTAACGGATTAACGTGTGGAGTGTTCATGCGGCACCGAGCTCTGCAGGCGACAGATCTTTGAGGTCGCTCAGTTTCCTGGAGAAGGAGCTCAGCCTGGTGCTGAAGGATCCTCGTTTCTGGGACGATCCCGAGCCGGTGGTCTGGGTCAGACCTCCTAGCTGCTCACGGAAGTGGTTTCCTACAAAGCAGTACAGGAAGGGGTTGATGGCGCTGTTGGAGAAACCTAAGCAGATGGTGAAGGGCAGGCCGAGGCTGATGATGCGAATGACGCTGCAGGATTGAAGCACCTTGAAGCTCACCAGGACGTCCAGGAAGGTCAGCGTGTGGAACGGGAACCAGCAGAAGAAGAAGGCCAGCACTACGGCCCCAACCATTTTGAGAACTCGGTCCAGATTACTGGTGCTCTTGTCCAAACCGCGCGCTGTGAGCAGATGCTTCCCGATGCTGCAGTAGCAGCTGGTGATGATGATGAACGGCAGGAGGAAACCCAGGATGTTCTTCATCAACGCCAGTCCGACGAACCAGCCGGGGCTGAGGAACTGGATCACGCACCCGGTGACGTCGCCGATCAGAAGAGTGTCGCGGAACATCATGGTCGGGATCGAGGCCAATCCAGCCGCGGTCCAAACCAAGAAGCTCACCACGCGGGCTCTGCACAGGTTCCTGCACCTCTGGGACTTGAGCGGGTGCACGATGGCCATGTAGCGGTCCACGCTCATGCAGGTGATGAAGAAGATGCTGGCGTACAGATTGAGAGTGAGAAGACCACCGCACAGCTTACACATGAGCTGCCCGAAGACCCAGTCGTAGCTGAAGGAGTAGTAGACCGCCCAGAATGGCAGGCTGAGGATGAACAGGAGGTCCGACAGTGCCAGGTTCAGCAAGTATGTGTTGGCCACCGTCTTTCGGCTCGATCTCAGACACAGAACAAAGACCACCAGTCCGTTTCCAAAGATGCCCAGGATGAAGATGATGCTGTAGATGACTGGGATTAAGATGTTCTGGTGCTGGACCGGAGGACCGCTCGGGCAAGTCGAGTGCGGCTTCAGATCGTCCAGTGAGACGTTCTCTGATGAAATGTTCAAATGAAGCGGTCCGGCCATAGTGAAACCTTTTCTGCAGCCTGGATTGGATCGTCTGGTAAGACAAATAAACATGTGTTAGGTTCATGTTGTCATTTGCAACACATCCCGAAAAAAGCTTACCACTTTGTAACGTTCCCCTCCAGACCCCATACCATGACAAAGCCTGGCTTTTAGATTTGTTGGTGATAACAGTCTGGATGGTTCTTTTCGCCTTTGGCATCCATTTTTTCCAAAAAAGATCTGGATGATGGTCCATCACAGATCCTCCGAGCCCAGAGAAGCCGACGCCGCTTCTGGACATGGTTATAACATAAGGCTTCTTTTTAGCACAGTAACGTTTTAAGTGGTATCTGTGAATGTAACTCTGTATTGTAGAGCCTGATAAAGGTTTGATAAAGGAATCCCTTGTCCATGTGGTTCTATCAGCTACTGATGAATGATGGTTCCTGATGCAGTGCCGTCTGAGGGAGCGGAGATCACCCCTCTTCAGTTTAGGCTAAAATTCCTCCAGGTTCCTTGATACATTTAATGATATTATGCAAAATGGAAATCCATTCCAATCCTTCTTTGAGAAACATTGTTTTTAAAACTGGAGATTCTCAAAGCCTTCCGTGGATACTGCTTTTGTAACCAAATCATGATTACAATCACCTGTTTGAAATCACGTCATTATTTAGCTTTTTACCTCATTATTAGACCTAAATTGTCCCCATCCCAACTTTTTTGGAATGTGTAAAAGGCCTGAAATGCAGGAATGGATGTTTATTACTAAATGAAATAAAAACACATGAAATATCTCAGGTTCATACTGTCTACAATGAAATTAAATTCAAAGTGCGTGTTAGGAACACTGCGTGTTTATTTCCATTTTCCATACCGTCCCAACATATTCTGATTTGGGGTCGTACGGCCAAAGACTTTTGAGACAACAAATTGATCCTAGATCAAGTCAAACCTCAGTTTTCACTTGAAGGTCAGATTGGAAAAGAAGATCGCGGTTGGATCAGTTAAAGGCAAAAGAGGAGGATAAAGACTACAAAGGATGTGATTAGAGAAAACGTGAACAAGCCATTATGAAAACTGAAGTCCTAAGCAGCACACAGAAGACTGTATTCCTTCTTTCACTCAGGCATCTTCTAACCTTAAAGTCCCAGAGAATGAGCTTTCAAATGTTGAAATGACTAATAAATTCAATGTTAACAAGATAATCCTTGGTAGAAAACTCTCGTATTTAGCAGCGAACAGCAATAATTCAAAGCAGTTACCTTGCAGTCTTCGCGTTGTTGAGCAATCTGAGGAAAGCGGGAGGTTCTCCGAAGGTTTTATACCCTCATACTCCTCGATCCACAGCTGGAGTGGCGCCAGAGGCAGCCACGAGCAGGAACTGTGCAGTTTCGCCGCGTTCTCTCAACCCAGCCTCTGTTCCTTGGGGAATGGATGGTTTGAGTCACACGAGTCATGTGCTATTTGATTTCTTTTGTGCATCACAAACTGCATTTCAGCTCATCTGGCCCTAACATGACTCCAGCGAATGTTGTGTGGTGACCAAACTTTTTGGAGAGGGTCCATCGTAGGATCGGTTTCCTCCCTTCTGTTGTAATTCAGGCCGCGTTTGCGCAACTTTTGGGGGGGAAGTGAACTCAGCCGCGTTAGGGAGAGCAGATTCTCTTCACTGATTTTATTAAGGCTTGCTGGGAAATTTAATGAACGCTGTGTTTACCTCCGGGTATCTGGTTCTAGCAACGCAGCCTTTGATCAATAATGGGTGAAGGTCCTGGTGGCTGCTATCCACTACATCATGTTTAACCACGGCCAACAAAAACAAGATGGCATTCATAATCCTGTAGAGCAGAAAGGGGGGCACTGTGCAAACTGTGGACCATGTTACACAGATAGTAGCCTGGACAGGCTTAAAGTGTACGACATACCCAATGATACCAGACATCGGAGATTATTACTGTTCATATGCTTCTCATTTTTAACCACACACTTTGCTGCAAAGCTTCTGTGCACCCAGAGGTGACAGTGGCCAGGAAAAAGTGCTTGAAAGACATAAGGAAGATGTCTAGAGAGGAACCAGGATCAAATGTGGAATAAATCAACAGGATTTTAAGTTTTAAGATCTTAACTCACATGTAAGGAATGTCAATAAATGAAGTGCCATTGTGTTGATCATATAAGATGCCGGGTTACATGCCGTAGTCCTAGCAAGTATGTGAACCCTTTAGAATTATCTTTATTTTGCATACATATGACCTAAAACATGATATGATTTCTTTTTTTACACAAGTCCTAAAATTAGATAGAGAACCCAGTTAAACTAGTGACCTAAAATTATTTGACGTTGATATTTCTTTATTTATCTGATCTTTTAGTCAGACAGACTGTGTGCAAACTGGGGAATTTCTTGACTGTTGTAACTCAGTCGACTAACAAGACCACTTCAAGAGCACCCAGGGAAATTCCTAAGCAACTAAAGGTCTCTCTCACATTGTCCAATATTAATGATCATCAGGAGAACACTGAACAACAATGGTGCGCTTGGTAAAGTTGCAAAGAGAAAGCCACTGCTCTCCAAGAAGAACAATGCTGCCTATCACGTGGTACAGTAAATTCGAGCTTTTTTGTTTAAATGGGAAATGTTATATCTGGAGAAAGGAAAACACTGCATTCCAGCATAAGAACCTTAGCCCATCTGTGAAACATGGTGGTGGTAGTTTCATGGTTTGGGCCTGTTTTGCTGCATCTGGGCAGGGTGGCTTGCCATCATTGATGAAACAATGAATTCTGAATTATGATCTACACTTTCCTGTAGTTCTGAGCAGTGCGACCAAAACATTGTACTGTATTTGTATGATATAGATTCATTGCTACTTTTACTTCTTTTGCATCTCCGGTCTCACTTTCTTTATCCTCCAACTCTGTTTTCTGTTTGTTAATCTACCAAAACGGCAGCGCCTCTTAGACTTACTGATATATGATATACTTCAGATATAGTGCATAACCCGGAATGCTGCCCAGAAGTACCTTCCTGAAAACCCGTTCTTGATTTTCTGCCCACTAGTGGACTATCTGTGCCATTCAAAAAGTAGAAGGCATCGGGATGTCTGTGCAGCTTGTGCTATCTTTTATTAACAATTATTGTCTTACATATTTTATTAATAGTTATGTTCTTACAATGCTACTATATTTCTTTCCACATAGTTTTTCTTGTTTGAAAAACACCAGTACTATAAATACTTGATGTATCACATGTGGTACAAAAGAAAAGACATATATGCAAATCATTTTGCTACTTTTTTCATATTTTGTAAAAAAGTTAAACAGAGCAAACTTTAAAAAGTTATTTTTGGATTCTATGGTTTTAGGCTTTAGAGCTGGACAGGTTATTTGTGGATATTTAAAAGGGCCTTGGAAGGAGCACACATCTTTCACAAACAAAAACTAGAAACAACACAGGAAGTTCTGATCCAGTCTTATGAGCTACAGAAACCCTTTGATAAAGTTTTTGAAACATGTCAAGGATGGTGTTTATGGAAAAACCCATTGGACAAATGAGCGTGATTTCGAGGTAAAATCGCACTGCAATCAAAACTTTCTGTCAACTGTGAAGCATGGTGGAGGGAGCACAAAGTCAGATGATGATAACAAGCCAATACACAAAAAAATCAACAGCAGATTGTTTTAAAAAGTTTTTAAAAAAGTGTATTTTGGCTATGCCCAAAATACATAAGAGTCTAAAATGACTCTTTACTGCGGTGCTTTTATGCTAAATACGTAAATACAAAAAGTTCATATTCTTCTTGCAGTCCGTAATATGAGCGATGAATCAACATGCTTTAAGTAGACAAGAAAAGTGAAATCCAGGGTGTGTTATTAACTTAAGCACTGTTTAACTAAAGCAAATGTTTGCCCATTATGACGTAGGAAAAGGTCAGGACATGTACGCATTTTACGCAAAAGTAACGCACAAATTGTAGGGTATTGTACGGTAAGTTAAGTATCTCTGCAGGAACTGTTTTTTTTTCTCTGTAACCTTAACCCCTGAATATTTGAACCTAAATGCCAGAGCAGCACTGATGAGAGATTTCAGAGAAGCTCAGTACTCAGAACGTCCTGGATTTTGGGTCATATTTGGACTTGGAGGAGCCACAAAGCTGCTGTTTGAATGGACGAATAAATGAATGCATGAATGAATGAATAAATGGATGGATGGATGGATGGATGAATGAATGGATGGATGAGTACACGCTGTTCTCTTGCAGATTTGGGACAACCATGCACTCTTGTGCTTATATAATCTGGCTCTGTTTTTCTTTGTATTCACTGATAAGTGAGGATGTTTGTTTTTCGCTGACAATTTATATTTCCATCCCACTGGTGGAAGCCTCCCTCCTCTCGCTCGACTGTGGGAAGATCCAATTTGGAAAGAAAAAACGAGAGGACGTTTGGGTAGCTGCTGACCCCGACTTGGGTCGAAGCCCGATGCTAATGGACGGATCGTGACATGTGTACTAACAGAAGGACGTGCTGTTTAATTCTCAGTGCAGCTTCGTTAATTAAATGGCATGTGACAGTGAGGGCGGAGGTTAAACTCCTCTTCATCTCCTCATTAAACATGGCTGGAATACGTTCAAACACACCCCACACACTCTGTCCTTACCTTCCTGTGATGGCTCATGCTACATATAGCTGAATGCATTTGTTATGTTATGCGAATGAATAAAAAAAGCTCTCAATGTTCCCTTACATTTACTTGTTATTTCACCGCAGATGGTATGAACCAAACATATGTCATGGTTTTTTTTCTAGTAAACTTCATTTCATTTGCTAATAAACATCCATTCCTGCATTGCAGGCCTGCAACACATTCCAAAAAAAGTTGGGATGGGGACAATTTAGGGCTAGTAATGAGGTAAAAACTAAATAATGATGTGATTTTAAAAGCAGTGTCCTGGAAAGCCTTTGAGGATAATATCATTAAACGATTCAAAGAATCTGGAGGAATTTCCTAAAAAGCCTAAACTGAAGAGGGGTGATCTCCACTCCCTCAGACGGCACTGCATCAATAGCTGATAGAACCACATGGGCAAGGGATTCCTTTATCAAACCTTTATCAAGCTCTACAATACAGAGTTACATTCACAGATACCACTTAAAACGCCACAAAAGCCTTATGCTATAACCATGTCCAGAAGGGGCGTCGACTTCTCTGGGCTTGGAGCATCTGGGATGGACCATCAAACAGTGGGAACGGGTTTGTGCTCAGAACCATCAGTATTCATGAAAAACTAAATCACTTGATACCCTCAGTGCCAAAACGTCTTTTAAGTGTCGTGAGAAATAATGCCAGTTTAACAAAGTGGTTCCAGCTTTTTTGGAATGTGTTGCAGGCCTGAAATGCAGGAATGGATGTTTATTAACAAATGATATTAAGTTGACCAGAAAAAAAGCATGAAATATCTCGGGTTCATACTGTCTGCAATGAAATAAAAGTCTATGTAAGAAACATTGTGTTTATATATCAGTTTTCTTTGCATTTTTCCATACTGTCCCACCAGTTTTATGATGATGAGTTAGCTCTGTGTGAATGTTGCAGACTCTACTTGAGTGGCCTCTGTGCTGACGGAAGCTCTGGTTTCTGGTCGGATTCTTTCTCTTGATGTTTCGGGAGTTGGGTGTGATGGAGCTGCGGAGGTTCATTCCTGGTTCTCGATGGTCTGGAACCTCCTGTACCTCCTCACTTACAC